>VZTH01012270.1:355037-390673 GCA_013397815.1 Aleadryas rufinucha
AATTTTTTTTTGGTTTTTTTTTTTTTTTTTTTTTTTTTTTTTTTTTTTTTTTTTAGGATTTAAAGATAGATTTTCTGCTTAAACTGAAATATTTTTAAACTGAACAACTTGAATGATTAGTCAGGGAATGAGTAGACATTATTTGGCTATTGCAGTGTGGCAAGCCCATCTTGATTTGGTCAGCTAGTAGGGAACAATACAGCTATCAGGGAAGGAGGAACCTGCCTAGATATTGGCCAGGTTTATATATTGCTATCAAAAGAGAGACTTGGCTGTGGAAATTAATCAAGTTTCTTTTCTCCAGGGATCAAAGAGGTTACTCAGAGAATGCAGGGGAAATGTAGGGATTCAGCTGTGTCACATTTTCTCTCTAATTGAGCAGTCTGGGGAGCCTCCCACCTTTTTGCAGAAGTGGAAACATCCAGTTTCATTTTATCTTTCTCAGACTGCAGCAGCTCTCTTCTTCGGAAGTCAAGGTCACACTACGTTTACTTTTGGTGTTTGTCCCTTTAATTCTCCTACAGTTTCACAAATGCTTCTGGTGTATTTTTAAATTTTAGCTTATAATCACTTTTTTTTTTTAAAGGCACCATCTGGTCCCTGACATGGTTTAAAATAACAATCTAGCCAGCACATAACCAGCAGCAAGACTTAACACCTTTCACAACCCAGTATGAGAGTTTCCCCACCTATATTTCCCCATAGACACTGTGACCATCAGATCCCTTTCCCTTCAGACAGGTCCTGCAGAAAGCAGGGTCTTGCATCTCTTGCTTTCCATCCCTTTCATCTCAAACACAGACATTTTATGAAAACAAAATGGATGCACTACAGAAGCTTACAGCTTGGAATGTGGGAGGTCTGCTGTAAACAGCTCAGTCAGAGAATTTGTAGTTGGAGCTCATGTTTGCATTTAAGCTGCCCTCTGGTGCTTACCACTTCTGCAGTGCATGCCTTCATCGTGTCCCGTGGTGCCTGGAGACATCTGCAATATCCAGGGAGAAGAAGGAATCAACCATAGAAAAAATTGCTCTAAAAAAAAAAAAAGTGGCCCCGTTCTGTGGGTGTTTTATTTTAAACAGGGCACTAACATGCTATGTTAGCATTGCAGTTTATGCTGGGCAAGAAGGTTTTCTTGATTTTGATTTTTATGAGTCGCTTACAGCATAGTTTATTTTATCTTCTTGCTGCGTGCAACAGCACTGTCATGGTGCCTTCCCAGTAGCCACAAATCAAAGCATGCCACCGAGCAGAGCGATCGTGTGACTGTCACCCTCGGCACAGCTGAGGCTCAACCTGACGTTTCTCTTCTGGCTGTTGGAGAACCTGGGGTTATCACTGCCAAGGTAGCAGAGACAATAAATACCCTTTCCTACTTACAGCCAGCAATTTTGAAAGGACCTAAACCACTGCTGGAGACAAAACCAGGCTAATGTGACGAATGGGAAAGGACTGTGAATGGCTCTGGGACTTCTGTGTAGGTTATCTGTCTGGCAGGATATTCACCGGTCTTTTTGGTTTGTTTTCCTATTAACTAAAGGCAAAGCCGAACAATTATTTCCCTGCAAGTTGCTCTGTCCCTGAATCACGCTGCTGTCCCCGCTGCAGTGCCCTGGTGCCGGCAGCACGGGTGGTTAATATTAGCCACACAGCTGATTGTCCCGGCTGCTGCCGTGCGACAGGTGCGGGCCGGCCGCCGTGCTGGAATCCCGCCCGGGCCGATGCCGCTGCTGGCACAAGCCTTCCCATTATATCAGGAAGGGCCACGTCCCGTCGCCACGATGCCCCGGCACCCCAGGCTGGCCCCAGCTGTCTGCGGGACGTGGAGCAGGGCGACAAGCGCCCAGGGAGTCTGCTGTGGGGAGAAGCGAACCGTGACTCCTCCGGAGCGGGAAGACAGGAGGTTCCTGGATGGGACTTAGAGCTATGTGGATGGGGTAAGGAGAAGGTCTCGGCAGAGCCCCAGGCCTGTGGTTTTGTGGCGTTGCTCATAGAGGAGGGAAACACACACAAACAAGTACTAAAAATCGAGTGTCAGCACTGTGAAATGAGCAAATATGGGTTGCGTTTTGCTCATCATGTTGGCCGTAGTTTCTTTACAGCACAGTACTTTGGGTTTGCATTAATTTTAATTGGCACTCTCTAATTTTAGAATGCTCCTGTGAAAAGTTACTTTCAATTCCAGTGGTGATTAGATGGTGATGACGTGTTTTAATAATAAACATGGGAGAGATACTGAAAAAGAAATCAAATGTGCTGGCTGCACTTCTATGGAGGGGAAGGAGTGCTATTGCTCAGCTCTAAAATTATCTGATCTGTCTGCTCTGGTGTGGTATCTTAAGGTCTCCCATCTCTTTTTTTTTAATTTTTCTTTTTTTTTTCTTTCTTACCACCCCTTTTTTCTTTTATTTTCTTAAACCATAATAGCATCTTTTGGTAAGAACAACAAAATATCTAGGTGGTGTTTATGTAGCCTAAATGTTGGCAAGAGGAAGGGAGAGCCAAAAGACTTGTAGGGTTTCACAGGATCACTTCTAGTGTCCTGTTCCCTTAATGTGACCCCTCTCCACTGACTGTGTGAAGAAAGGCAGGGCTGTCAGGCACGTCAGAAGGGATCTGTGTGCCGCAGTGTGACTTGTGTGTGCTGGTGCTGTGCCTACATGCATGCTGAGGGACAGAGCCAGGCGGGCTTGCTTAGGGACTCGAGCAGGCTCTGGCTGCAGTGTGGCAGTCTGCTGTGTGCTGGAAAACAGATACTGCTGCTGCTGCTTCTAAATTAAGGAAAAAAGCAAAAATAAAAGAGAGGCTCATCTCTAAATTCAGTGATTTCTGCTATGACTTGGTCCACAACCCAGGGCAGTAGGTCAGGCTGAAATAATGCTCCTGGAGAGTTAGATTGATGCAAGGGACTGAAATCAGTGGGAATCTCTCCCTTGACTATGGTAGGTTTTGGGGCAGCACAGTCCTCACTATTTCTATTTCTATCTATGTGTAGCTGTGAAACAACTTTTTTTGGAGTTGTGGAATAAATAAAAGCTGTCTGGGCCAAATAAGTACAATAGGAAACTCATGAGAAAGGTCCAGCTTCATAAGTGTCAGGTGTCTCTATGCATAGTCAAGGTTTAAGTTCCTTCCAGGAGAGGTTTTTGATTGAAGCCATTAAAATTTGGACATGGTTTTGACATGAAAGAGAGAAAATGCCTTTTCTCAGTACTACTTGTGACTATTGCATGTGGGGTTGTGCCTCAAAGCAGAGGCTCTTTGCTGTGGGAACTGTAATGTCTTAGACGATTGAGAGATCCTTCCTGGGCCAGTGCCTCTGGCTGAGGACACTGCTATGGTAACACTACTACTGCCCTGCTGCTGCTGACCTCTCCACAGGCAGTGCTGCACTGGGGGTTTGACGTGGNTTTTTTTTCTTTCTTACCACCCCTTTTTTCTTTTATTTTCTTAAACCATAATAGCATCTTTTGGTAAGAACAACAAAATATCTAGGTGGTGTTTATGTAGCCTAAATGTTGGCAAGAGGAAGGGAGAGCCAAAAGACTTGTAGGGTTTCACAGGATCACTTCTAGTGTCCTGTTCCCTTAATGTGACCCCTCTCCACTGACTGTGTGAAGAAAGGCAGGGCTGTCAGGCACGTCAGAAGGGATCTGTGTGCCGCAGTGTGACTTGTGTGTGCTGGTGCTGTGCCTACATGCATGCTGAGGGACAGAGCCAGGCGGGCTTGCTTAGGGACTCGAGCAGGCTCTGGCTGCAGTGTGGCAGTCTGCTGTGTGCTGGAAAACAGATACTGCTGCTGCTGCTTCTAAATTAAGGAAAAAAGCAAAAATAAAAGAGAGGCTCATCTCTAAATTCAGTGATTTCTGCTATGACTTGGTCCACAACCCAGGGCAGTAGGTCAGGCTGAAATAATGCTCCTGGAGAGTTAGATTGATGCAAGGGACTGAAATCAGTGGGAATCTCTCCCTTGACTATGGTAGGTTTTGGGGCAGCACAGTCCTCACTATTTCTATTTCTATCTATGTGTAGCTGTGAAACAACTTTTTTTGGAGTTGTGGAATAAATAAAAGCTGTCTGGGCCAAATAAGTACAATAGGAAACTCATGAGAAAGGTCCAGCTTCATAAGTGTCAGGTGTCTCTATGCATAGTCAAGGTTTAAGTTCCTTCCAGGAGAGGTTTTTGATTGAAGCCATTAAAATTTGGACATGGTTTTGACATGAAAGAGAGAAAATGCCTTTTCTCAGTACTACTTGTGACTATTGCATGTGGGGTTGTGCCTCAAAGCAGAGGCTCTTTGCTGTGGGAACTGTAATGTCTTAGACGATTGAGAGATCCTTCCTGGGCCAGTGCCTCTGGCTGAGGACACTGCTATGGTAACACTACTACTGCCCTGCTGCTGCTGACCTCTCCACAGGCAGTGCTGCACTGGGGGTTTGACGTGGTTGTTTGGCAATGAGGACACTATGTAAACTATGACAGTCCCGTACATCTCACAGTGCCTTGACTCATGCTTCCAGCGAAACCTTTCTCCAGCTCCCTGTTTCCCACTGTCCACCCACACTGGTTTCTATTCCTCTCATTTTGATATGTGAAGCAGAATTTGCTGCACCTCAAACTAGTGCTTCAGCCATGCCTGAGCAGGAGTTCCCACACAGGCATGGGCCAGCACCGAGGGTTGGTGTTTTGCTGAAGGGACATGTGCCAAGGCACAGGGAAGATACATGACTATCTCTCTTTGAAAGTCATTTATTTGTGACTTTGAAAGTGCCTCTATAAGCAGCTCACAGAGAAGCCATTTGCAAATTTGATGCCAGTTTTTAAATGCAAGAAGAAAGTGGATTTTGCTGCCACTAAAATCAGTGCGCAGCAGTCTGTGTCACTGGAGAACCAGATCTGTCGCCTCACAAAAGATCTTGTATCCAGGTAGGAAATCATAAACGAGCCTGTGGCTCTCCAGCAGTGCTGGGTACAGACCAGCACATTATTAAAAATGATATTTGTTTTTTAACTGTTATGATAAAATGCTCAGAGTTACAAAAGTTTGAGAATAAGATGTTTATCCCACTTTGTACACAAATTGGTGATCTTGGAGAGAAGTTAGAGGGCATATCCAAATAAGTTTTACAATTAACCTTTTATAACCAAGCAGGTCATGCAGTCATTACTGTATCTAGAAAATTTTTATAAATTTTTTATTAAAATTATGTATCGTTTTCATAGGAAATTGACATTATGGGTTTATGGGCTTCTGTGTTACATTTTGTAGTACATCATTATTATAACTTACCCTCCCATCATTCTGGTAATTTCTTGGACATTTAGCTTGTAATTTCACTACAACATATTACAATAAAATCCAGTTACATTTAGAAGCATTATGGGAATCCTCTCTGTTACTGTAAACATATTACCTGGTCAGATTTATTTTAATTTGCAGTTAAGGAAATAGAAGAATATACTCTAATGACATACACATCTAGGTAGTGAGAAAAACAATCCCTTTTACTTTTTAAACTATTACAAACCTCTGCCTTATTCTATGCCCTAGGAGTGTGTACACATGTATGCATTTGAGAATATAATTTCTATAACATAAAAACATGGGCTAACTACTCAAAAAATTGACCCTGTTAGGATCCTCACAGCACTCCTGGTGAACCTGATAATAGCCAGTTGTGCAAGCAGGGTATCCCTTGGTCATAGACTGGCAACTCTGTACTTCCGTGAATTTATAAAGGAACCCTTCCTTCTTCTTCTGGCACAGAAAATGTGATGATGGCCTGCTCCCTCCTCACCAAGGTCTAGAGACAAAGAGCAAGGGAGAAAGACTGTTTGACAGAGAGAATGGGAAGAGAAGACTGGCACATTTTCTACCAGATGCTCTCCAGAGCAAAGACAATATGCAGACAGGTTTGTCTACAGCTATGATTGTGTATTATTGAGAAAATCTCACCTCCTAAAAATCCAAAGAGAGAAGGGAAATTACGGGAAATACAGAAAAAGAATTCATGAACAATCTTACTGGAGGCTGCAGAGGTTTATCATTGGAACTATGTGATCCATCCCTTGGGGAGGTCTGAGGAGGACATACCCCCATGGAGCTGAGTCTCTTGCTGTGCTGTTCTTGCCTCACATGTTATTGACAAACTTCACTACAAAACTAGGGTAATGTTAAAATGTTCTCACTACACATGATTACATTTAGATGTCATTGTCTTGAATCTAGATCGATCTCAGATCTATCTAATTATGGTTTTCCCTTGTTACTTTCCTGGCAAGCTCAGCCACTTCTCCCTTGCTGCTATGATGGCAGCTGCACCCTTATTTACACCTTCATCTTGTCCCTGCAGCAATTAAGAAAGGTTAGGTAAAAATCTGTGTATCCCTAGGCTAGAGACATCCATATGTGTGCATGCAGGAGAGAGCAGGCAGGCACCACAATTATTCACAGGAAAGGAAACCTCCATCCATTTCTCCTTCAAAGAAGGACACGAGCTGTTCACGAAGCATGTAGGCAGGTTGGCTTCTCCTATATTAAGAGGATGTTATAGGAAAGGCTCATAAAGGAGGTGCCCACTCAATCCTTAGAAACACGCTGGCTGCTCCAGGAAGGTCAGGTGTTAATGGAAGAATGACGAAATGGAAAACAGCAGCAGCCCAGGCCCCTGGCCCCCACAATGGTTGATCCCTGTGCAGTGCAAAGGCCCAGAGTGGGGGCAGGGTAGGTGACTACCAGTGATGGATGATGTTGAGACCTCAGAGAGAAATGATATAATAAATGGTTGGTCTGACACAGTAGGAAATGTTTGCATAGTAAAGTGACGGGTAATAAATAAGATTATGTTGCTATAGGTCCTTCAGGCAGTGCTGGAGCAAAAATACTTTCTGATTTTCTTTCTGTAAGGAAAAAAGGTACAGAGACAAGGACTCTTATTTGTAATAACCAGGCTTGAATAAAACCGTGTTTGCTGCATACAGTCAGTGTAATCTAAGGCTGAAGCAGATCCAAGCCAAGTATTGCTGCAGCTTTAGGTTCTCAGTTGTCATAGCTAAGGTTACAAAACAACTTCTCTCACAGCTTGTCTAATGTCACTGTCTGGAGCCGAGGCCCCAGCACTGTATCTATGGTTAAAACATCGTCTTTTCTTGCACTTGTTATCAGGGCTGCCACTAAGATTGGGACAATCAGACAGTTTGCCCTAGGCACTGACTCATTATATGTGATATACGATAATACATAGAGGGATACAGACTCAACTTCTTCCCTGAAATTTCCAGGTGTTCCATTTTATCATTTGCAACAGGTTTTTTTCTGGGCAGGTTGTTGTTTGCGTTTTGGTTGGTTGGTTGGCGGGTTTTTTTTGTATGACTGTTCCTCTCTTGTTCATTTTTATTGGAATAACAAAAATAGACATCTATTGCTGCTGCTGCAGTGGTCAGTTGGGTAAGCTCTCCATGCTAGTTTTTGCTAGGTAGATAAATACTACCTTGGTGCAGCATTGCCAAATTAGTAAAGACTTTGATTATGAAATCTATTAATTGCTTTAACTGTCTGGAAGGGATTATTCAAGAAACAGCTCTTGTTTAAAAAAAAAAAAAAAAGGAAGGGAGGAGTACACTGGGTATATTTTTAACATTTTGAACTAGCTTCAAAAGTCTTGCCCTCAACTCCCTGAAACCAGTGAAACAAAATTCCCTCTCTTTTATTTTTCTTATAAACACCTAAGGAATTAATGAGAAATTTTATGTTGAATTCTTTTTTTTAGTATGTATCTGAGGGTTAGTGAGGAGCAAGGGAATGAGAGTACTGAAATTATCTGCCTAGCTGCAAGGTTTAAGGCCTTGTATGATACATTTCAGAATACTTTCTGTGGGGAATTTTTGGTGGCATTCTCCCCCTTGAGAATCCTACTTCATGCAATGACAGCTATCCTGCTCTCCGTGTTTAAAGGACAACCATCCTGCAGGAAAAAATAAACTGACTAAAAATTACATTTTGCACCATTGAGTTCTAGTTTCCAAAGATTACCCTGCTGAAACTATGAGTTTTTGTGTGCTGCTGGTAATTAGGATGGGGGGTGTTAGTGAATAAGGACCAGAAGAGCATTTGAGGTCCCCTCCCAGATGTGGTGCTGGTGTCTACAGTGGTACTTCTAGGACTGTTCAACAGAGTAAGTGTTTATAAAATCAGCACTGAAGCTAAATTATATAGTATGTGTGGTTTTTTCATACATTTGAAATTTTAGAAGCTTTGTCATTTTAATGCCTTCCTGTGCACCTGATTGCATGTCTCCTGTTTTTCTCATCCATGATAAGGGTTTCTGGGACTTAGGACTTGGCAGGGAGTGAGGACTATTTTGGAGTAGCCATGTAGTGACCTATGATTTGACTTAAAATATTAGGCAAAGACCCAACAGTTGCTGTATAGACCTAGTGAGTATCAGCTTTTGGAAAGTGAGATCTGCAAAACAAAACAAAGCATTTTTTCCCAAGCCTATCCCTTAGCAATGGTAACTCAAAGTGACTGGGTAGATTCTTGCTCTTTCCTGTGCTTCTGGAGTACACTAAGCTCAAGCTAACTGGATTTTAGGATTACTTGCTGTTCAGGACAGCATTGACACCACAGGATTATAAGGCAGGACTTTCCAGCCACTGGAGTATACAATATTAAATCCTGCAATATAGTTTCCATAGTATTGCATTACATTCTCTCCTCATTAATCCAATGTTCCTTAAACCCTGTATTTTTAATGAACAAATAATTGTTCTATTACAGATAACTCTAATAGGGTTAAACCTATTTGGTAAAAAAGATTACACAGTTTTACAAAGGTGAAAAATAGGGGTGGAGGAAATATGTGTGTGGGGAGTTGATAATTATATACAACACAGATTGGTTCCAACATCATATTTATCTTAATTACAAGAATATGTTTGAGAGATAAAGTTTCCCTAGAAGACAGCCAACTAACAACAGTGGTTTTATCTGGTTTGCTATTGCTCATTTTATTTATAGATTTCATATGCTTTACAGAATAGTTGTCAATATGGTTATCCCCAGTTTACAGATGAGGCATCCAATTTCTTGAAAATGAGAAAAAGTTACAGGGCAGCACCAGTTGCCAGCCATGCTATGTCCTCTTTGGCTTTCCAAAGAACATTTTTACTGCCATCCATAACAGTGCTGCCCATTGCAGGCTCCAAACAGCACAGGCATGTCTGGGGGTTGGATTTCAGCCCCACTGCTCTCTTTTTGCTGACACTGCAGTAACGAGCTGAAACAAGACATTATTCCCAGGGCTGTGTGGACATTGCTAATGCCAATGATTAAGTAAAACTTATTTGTTGTGACAAGGTGATACTTGTGTATTATGCCAGATCTTACGCTGTTAAACAAGAAAATCTCTACTGAGTCTCATTTCACGTAGGAAATAAATATTGAAGAGGAAAAAAAGAATCAATATTTTCAAACTAGGAATGTATGTTTATCAGGTTTCCGAGAGGGACTCTGAAAAAAATACAAAGCCTCACATAATAATTAAGTTTGAGGAATTTTGCCTTGAAATTAGAATCCATTTCCCTTTTCACACTTCCAGACATTGGGAATATAAAAGCAATGTCAAGTCAGTAAGTTTCAGAAGGGCAGGGAGCTGAGCTGGTCATTACTTTCCCAACTGTTTGTCAAGCCCTCAACAACACCCTGAGTTTAAAGCCCCAGTGGTTGTGTGAGAAGACAACATGGAGGGGCAAGAGGTGTTGCTTTGGTTGGCGTTGGTTGGTTGTGATGGTGCTGTTGGCAGGAGACAAAGCCAAGAGTTTCAGGCCCCCATCTTGCTGAGATGAGCAACCAGACATGAACACCATCACTGGCTTCAGGGTGACCCAGGCAAATACAACCATAGTCCCTTGGTAAGCCTGACTGCCTAAAGGTGAGAAGCGTAGCTGAAACGATTTTTTAGAGAAGGCTGTGTCTGAGTAAGCTTACACTAGAAGTCTGTCAGGAAAGCTCAGGAGTCCTCTGTGGAGGTTTGAGCTGTGTTTGATTACAGGAGAGAGAGGAGGTCTTGGCATGGACACTTCTTTTCTTTTGTGAGCCCAGGAGATGAAGAAGGGCCCTGAGAAACTGCAATATTTCAACCATGTGCTGTTAGAGCCTGAACTGAAATCCCAGGATCGCATTGTATATTTGGATTATTATATTATATATTGTATATTTCTATTACTATTTTTACTATTATAACTATTATTTTATATATATATATATATATTATATACTTCTATTACTATTTTTATTTTTGTAGCAGTATTTTTAGCATTATTTACACCATATTCTTGGCAAATTGCAGAAGAAATTGGTTGGCTTGTTTTACAGGATGGGTAAACAGCTGCCCCAGGCAGGCTGACCACCGAGGCAATTTTAATCTGACTCCTCCTCATAAAACCTTCTGTATTGCAAGGAGGTTTCAGTGAACATCTGAGCTGAGACAAGGATGATTTCGAATAGCAAATTATGAGACAAAATCTTCTAGCCAGAGCTTTCATCAACAGCATCAGCCAAAGTAGACATCTCCAGATCTGGGGCCCCCAGAAAGGGTGATAAATAAGTCTTAAATGAGCAATTTTATTGACAAATACCTCCGTCTGTAATGTGTGAAAGGATCTGGTGCTTTTCACTGAGTGAAAACTTATCTGTGCCATAGTAGCTAGATGACTCACTACACAGGAATCAGAAAATGCCTTGTGACGAATGGTCAAATGCAGCATAGGGCCGATCCCATTGGTGTCCTGGGTATTCTTCTCAAGATGGATAACTGCACTCAGAGGCATCTCTGCACTGCTCAGACTCCAAACCACCAGCTCCACAGCTCATCTCAATTTTTCTGTTTGTTATGCAGAGGAGGTGGGAGACTACATGTTCATCAAGCTTGGGATCCTTTGGAAAAGCAGGGACAAAACCCTCCTTTCCCTTCTACAGCTCTTTGCCTTCAGGCATTGAGAAGTTTAGGAGGGACTTCCTGAATGGTATGGCATCCCAACCACCCTGTTTGCTAGACATGTACCTCATGAATTTGTCTAGTCCCTGCGCAGGCTTATTTTATACTTTATGGCCTCTGCAGCATCCTGTGGCAGTGAGTCACAACTTAATTACACCTTGTGTGAATAGGTTCAGTGCTGCACTGGAACCAGCAATTAGTACTTGCAAAGAGACATTTTCTGTGTGAAATGTAGTTTTCATCAGTGCTACCCCATGAGAGGAGCTGCATGTGTAAGCTCACAGGAGATAACAGTTTCAGGGGGAAAAGGGGCCAGTGCCAGCCATCACTGATGAGCCAGAGGAGATAGTCAGGTACTGTCAGCGTGGTGTCACACACCTCATGCTACCCAGCACTGGAACAATTAAAAAACCCATGTTACTCAGCTGAACCCCAACTGCTTATTTGGTTCACTGTGGCCATGGAGACATCTGACCTATTTACACCTTCAGCAGAGTGGTGGCTGGTGGAAGAGAGGTGAGAAAAGCAGAATGCTCTGAATTTGGATTTTGGAGACTTTTAATTAAGATGGTGTACATGCATGCATGTGCATGTGCGCTCACAAGGGAGAGTCAGAGGAACGTGGCCTAAGCAGGCCAGGGGTTCCTGCTCCAGTGCAGCTGTGGCATCGAGGCCTCCTTGAGCAAAAAGGATTTACCCAGAGCCTCTACTTTGCATACATAAAATAACACCCAGTGTTTCCAAAGGTCTTATGGAAATTCCTTCTTCTGTCACTTTGTCAGCAAAGTACTTCACATTGTCCCTGCAGCATTCTTTCCTGAAAAGGCCCCAGTACCTGGAAATCAGCTTGTTCTACCAAGGAAGGGAGACGAGTCTCATTCTGCACAAGGCTTGCCTGTGCACCTAACAACACTCATCTGCTCCTTGCCTGTCTCAGTACAGATGGGAAGATGGGAAAGAGCAATGTAAAGTCATTTGGGCACATCAAATGGAGCAGGAGATTTCACTTAATTGCAGCTGTGGCATTTACCTAGACTGCAGATTCCCATGACAGGATAATGCCATGTAAGTTACCAGACCAAGGACACAGCACATGTCAGACTGAGCTTCCAAATCGTATTCTTCTGAGGGCATGTATTAATATAAATTGGCACATTAGGTTTTAGATAGCAGTTACTTGAAATGGACCCTAGCTAAAAGGAGATTTGCTGGGGAGGAGAAAATATTAAACTCTAGGTGTAAAGAAGACTTCTGCAGATACAACATAATCACAGTAAGTATTAAGAATGAAAGGAATTTCAAGACTTAAAAGATCTGTTGGGAAATCTCGAGGAAGAAAGGACGTTCACTTTTTATATTAGTGAGAGAGAGTGCCTTTAATATCCCCAAAGCATCTGATTGATAACCATAGCCCCAGAACTCAGGAATGCAAATTTGGTAGCTCTTTGAGATGAAAGCTCCCCCTCCACATGTTGTTTTGTTTTTTTTTTTTTATTGCACATTTCAAAACCATTCACATTCTGGCAGGTAACAGTTTTTTATCCTGAAAGTAAGGGTTGACCGAGGAACAAACTGTGCAAATTCTGTTCTCAAACACCAAAATTAGAGAGAAAATACCATCTGTTTCCTCTACAGCCTACTTTCCCCGGTTCCAGCAATATCTTCTAGTGGAAAAACAGTCATGAAGCTACCAACAGGACACACAGCAATGCACCATAATGCAATGGTTTGTGTGTGTGGAGGGATGATTGCTCCTCCCTAGAGCAGCCAGCTGGAAGCCCTGTGCCCAGCTGGATGGAGATGTTCATACTGCCCTGTGCTGCTGAGCCCCTGCCTGGGCTTGGTGGGATTCCTCTTCCATGGCAAAGGTTTTCAGGTGGCATTCCTAAGAGTTTTCTCCTCGACCTGCTACAGCAAATTGATGGAGCTTTGACAGCAGCTGTGACTCATTTCAGGAAGAAATCCACTTGAGTGCTCGTTATCACTTCAGCATCATTTACATATTTCCCAGTCAGGGTGAATATTTTGTAGTGACAGAGCACAGGCTGTTTCCTTTGCCCTGGGAAGCCCACACAAACAGACTTTCTACCTGTAAGTTCCTGCCAGAAGCTTTGCAGCTGGATGTCTGTTGTTTCTGACTTCTTTTTCTTCCCCCTCCTCCTTGTCCTTTGCAGGCAAGTTACACAACACTGTTTTTTCCTCCTCCAGAATTGCTGAGCAAATTTCAAGGCCGCAGAGGAGGGAGAGGAGAGACTGATGCACCGAGCCACCTTTGCCCATCCACTTGTGACTGGGGTATAATAGGTGCAGTTGATTTGAGACTGCCAAGAGTTTGCTGCCAAATTGAATTTTTCATAAACTGATTACTGCAAAGTGCTCTTGGCAGAGGAAAGTTAACACCTTTCTAACAAGCTCAGCTCAGCACAGCTCACAAGAGGGATGCTGTAATAATAATCCTCTTCTGGATCCTTGGCCAGGATTTTGGATTTTCCGAGAAACTGTTTCCACCCCCATTCCCTCACCCATGAATAAATCCACTTAAGGCTTTTTTTCATAGCTGTTGGTGAAGGCATAGGAAGACTTCTCTGCTGGTGTAAAGCAGCCAACCTCCATTGATTGCAGTGCTCTGAGTTACTTTAGTACTGTGGGGGTGACAGTATGATTCAGACATGGTTGATAAAGTTAATGGTAATCTACCCTTAATAACTTAATCTTAGCATTTTTCTCTAAAGAGAGCTATGTAGCCAGGGAAAGGCGCTGGCTGAACTACTCAAACAATTTATTTGACAATTTCTGCCTTATGTTTTCTGCTTGCAAAGCACTCATCCAGAAAGTTTTTGGTTCGTAAGGGATTTTATTCTTTATTTTGTGTCAGTGGGTTATAAAATAGGGAGGTAAATTTAATTCCTCGAGTTGCAATGTTGTCCTTGTTGCCTGTCACCCTACAAGCAGAGAGAGGCCACTTCCAAGGAAGAAGGACAACCTCCTACCTGCAGGCAAGAGTACCTTTGCTCATTCAGAGACGTGCTAAGTGGACAGACTTCCCCAGAATTTATTTAACTTTTATGAGCACACATGAAAAGAAAAAGAGGAAAGAGATTGTAGGTGAATGAAAGCTGTTATTTGCAATTAGCCTAAATCACACTCAGAGATCAAAAAATACACAACAAGAGTATTATTTTGGACAGACTGCATCCCTTTAGTTTACGGGGTTGTGTAACCTAAAGGGATGCAGTTATTAGAGGCTGTGCACACCCAGTCCCTGTGGAGGACCTGGTTTGTGGTGGTGCCTTGATGTGAACTCCAGTCAGATATTCCAGTGGTTGGGCAGGGATCCCACAGTGTGAAACATCTGCTTGGCAAAACAGATGTTGGGTGTAAGCAATGCTTTAAAATAATAATAATAAGAATCATCATTTCAAATCTCCCACCCCTCAGATGACCTTTCTATAGCAGGTGATTCTAGCTTAAAATAAAAAGTGCTTTAGCAATGGCAACAGGGAGAGAGCATGTCTTTGTTCTTTATAAATGTTGCTATACTTTTCCTCCATATTTATACCATTAGCACATGGCAGGACTTCATACGTGCCACTGACATAGATGCAACAGAAAGCTTTTACTACTCCAAAGGGGACACATTTATGGAAGTGCCAAGGAACAGACAACAAAGGCCCAATGTGCTGCTAGGTCCGTCACCAGCAAGAGCTTCTGTGGAATAATCCGTACGATGTATGGGACACACATGGAACATGTGCTTACGATTTAAACTCTTGCCATCTGTTTAGGAGATCTGAATGGTTTTGATCTGCTTAGAAACAAACAAACAAAAAAAGAAGTAGGAGTCGGGGGGCTTTGATTCTCTTTGGTGGCAAGATGTTTCCAAGTGTCCCAGCAGATCCTCTTCTGCTTGGCAGGAGGGGTGGCTGTGCTGGCCCACAGAGCAGGCAGGGGAAATGGGATCATGTTTACAAAAATTACAAACTCTCAATTTACAAAAATTGAGAGTTAATTAAGGTAATGTAGATATGTGGATATTTATAATTCAAATTTTTTCCACTATAGTTTTTTTCAAATATTGCATCACTTGAATAATTTTGTGGACCAAAAATCTACAAAAGCTAGAGGTGGGAGGGGGAAGAAACCTGTGTGAGGTCAAGTAAGGCATTCTTGTTTTCATTCTACTCCAGGAAAATTTCTTTTTGCTCCCCTTAGCATCCATTTTGAAATGAAAAGTCATTTTGATTTGAAAAATTAACCTTTGAAATTAAAAGTGAATTTCAGTTAGACATTTTAAATTATGTTGAATGTTCACTGAAAATTGCCTAAACCAATGCCAAATCCTCTCAGAAAATGCTTCATCGTGTGGCTTGAGCCAGTGTGTGCCAGCCCTTCTCAGCACAGAGACATTATCTATAGCAGTAGGAGTTCTGGTGTTAAAACAGAAAGGGCATATCATGAAAAACTGCCATTTCAGCCAGATAATTCATAAATATTAAGGAAAATTATTTGACATGATAAATGATACTGAAAATCACTGTGTGATAGGAGAGAAAAAAATGGCAGCTGTGAATGTGCTACAGTTAAGTGTCGAGTTTGGTGATTAAAAAATCATGTATTTGTTGATTTAATAAGAAAAACTATGTTTTATTGTGGTTTCAACATTTCAGAAATTGAATAGCATGCCAGTAAGAAAGAGTTTTAAACAAACAAGGAAGTCAAAATATTGCTTTTCTGATTTTTCTCTTTTAATCAACTAAGGATTTGAGGGAAAGACAAGCTGAAGTTGCAAAGTTCAGTAGCTTCATAAAAAAAAAAAATTGAAAAATTCTTTCATTTCTTCAAAAAACGTAAACTACTCCTAAAGAGGAATAGATGAAGCTGACCCACAAAGACCAACCCTTCTCTTGCTTCTTGGCAAAACCACCTGTATCTGCAACATAGCTTTAGTGAGATGTGTCTGTCCATCTGCCTCTTTGAGTCGGGAGTCTGTTTCTTTTGGTGAGTGCTGAGCCAGGAAGATTATGGCATGTTTTTCTCACTCTCACAGTTCCTTCCTAACTCTTGCATGTTTATAAATATACTAAATACATTTTGATTCAGCCTCCAGAAGGGGGGTGCCTTTTAAGACACCAGTGTCAGGATCTGCCCCGCCTGGTACATACATGTCATTCAGTCCTTGCATTGAAGGAGAGACTGATGTCAAAGACTCAGATGCTCTTTCTCTTCATCCACAAACCTCCTTGCAGTGGGGGCATTGCCAGAGCCAGGGACACCAGCTTTGTGAAAGGGAGTGCAACTGCAGTGATTTCTGTGTAACCTGTTATTCATCCTCACTGCTGTCTCCCAGCAAGCCTGTTCCCTCACCATGCCCAGCAGGAATGGGGACAGAGTGCCTCTCAGTGCCCAGGTACAGGTCAGGTGGAGCAAGGACCATAACCTTTTGGGTTTTCCCACTCTGCCTCCACTAGGCAGAAGAGAAGATAGTGATTTGTTTCTTCAGGTTCATTCTAGTCTTTTCTCCTTTGTTAACACAGATACCAGATTTAGGAGGGGAAACAGTTCTACATTTATTTTAGAGAAAAAAGCTGAAATGTTGTTTTGATTCTGAACTGGGAGCTAAAATGCTTTTGACTTTCTCAAGGCACAGAATTCTAAAAATTTGCTTAATGTCCTATTTTACTGGCTTTTCAGTTGAATTTATTTTCTGTCTTTTCCTCTGGTATGTCAATAGCGCACAGTGCTGGTTCTCATCTTTCATTTGGTCTTTTTTGCAATAGCTGAAATACTTATTTTAATCGATTCTTTTTTTAAACTTTAAGAGCAGCTGCTACTCGGTGTTGACTAGCACATCTTAACATTGCTTGTAGATCATAGGGTTTCTTTTTAAAATTCTAGTTGAAAGTGTTTTTCACTTGGCTTAATCTTTTTTATAGGTATCTAGATGCCATACTTTGGAATGATTTTTTAAAAAAATAAAACTTTTTTTTTTAAATTTGTATGGCATTGTTATGTTAGACCATATAATCCAGCATCAAACATTTATTTAGACACATGCCTAGTTTCATTCAACTTGGAGGCATCAGGCAGAACCCTTAAGCATTTTGTTTCCAGTCGAGAGATATTAAATGCTTCTGTGCGATAAAGTGTTGTTGTTTTCTTCAGTTTCTTCTGTGGCATTAACACTGTAAAGGCAACAAGTGTTGATAAACAAGGCGCTCAAAAGCCAAACAGCAAACTCACACCAGTGAAAGCAGAGTGACATGAATTAGAGGCAAGAGCCATCTTTTGATCCACTAATACATACTTTGTGTGCACATCTAGGTTGCTGTACAGTGCCGTCATTTACTACTGGCTATATGACAAATGAAGTGCCCTTGTCATCTCTGACCTGTGCCTAAGGAAAATGAGCTTTTTAAAGCTATGATCTTGTTTATATATACCGCCTAGTTTGCTGCCAGAGAATGTTGCATATATGTATGGTATCATCATCTGGTAAACAAATTGTATTTGCAGTTTGGTCAGCATCATTACTTAATTAGACCCTGGCTATTTAGGCACCTGGAACAAGCCGTGGGAATTTAAATTCTTCTGATAAAAGGATTTATTTATAATGAGTCTCACCCCATAATGAGTTCCAGCCGGGGGAGACTGACCATTAGCAGATGACTCACAGCATTACCATAAAGATCAGAGTCACACATTCAATTTTATACGGCTTATATACACTCATGTAGAGCACAGGTTCTAAAAACAAATCTTTTGGCTCCAGTTTTTCAGTCA
The DNA here is from genome assembly GCA_013397815.1 of Aleadryas rufinucha. NCBI lineage: Eukaryota > Metazoa > Chordata > Aves > Passeriformes > Aleadryas > Aleadryas rufinucha. The sequence continues at coordinate 372,816 of VZTH01012270.1, forward strand.
TGTTAAATTTGATACAGTCCTCCTATGCCTGAGAGTAAACAGGCAGGATACAGCAGACTATTTCTTTTATTTCATTTTTTTTATTGCTCTTCCTCTCTACAGTTTCAAGAGGAAAAGAAGCTGAGTTTTTAATATTGTGAGAATGCTCAGCCCTTTTCAGCTGGGAGATGTCAGAAGCAGCTGCAGAACTAAATGAAAGGAGCTCATCTCTGAAAATTTGCTATGCTGTAATAAATGCAGGGTTCTGCTGGTGAGCTGCTGATGGCCCTTTAATGTCTTTAGCAGTACTCCAAGGCACTGCGGTTCCTCCCACTCCCTTCCCCCTCTCCCTGCCCACCCAGGCTCAGGATTTCATCGTGTGAAGGCAAAGATTTCACTGCAACACTCAAGGGCTACGCTGAGTTTGAAGAAAGGGGTTGTGCCTTGTTTTATCATCCAGCCAGCAGCTTCCCTTCAGTCCACATTGATGTACTTTACTGGCATATTAGCTTTAAACATTTGGCTCCCTGAGTCACGTTCATATAATGGGAGTTGTTGGTATGCAGCAACAGGGGGGTTGTTATCTATTTATTTTATCTAAGTAACATATGCTGTGCAAGGAAAAATGTGTTTTTCCAGCATCCTTGTGACATATTTTCATGATTAATTACAAAGCACAGTCAAATGAAATCCAAGATCTACCTTCCACCCTCCAGGTCTCTGCTCCTCTCTCATTAATCTGTGATCATGGGCATCTGCCAGTCTGGAGACTGGAAAAGTGTTAAGAACATGACAGATTCCCAAAAAACGCATTTACAGCTGGGAAGTGAGCATAGCATATGTGGATCTTGGTAAAAGGATCTCAGACTTTGGAGAAGACTCTGGGAAACCATTTGGACACAGTGTAACCTGCAGTTTAGAAACCTTAGAAAACCTTTTCTCCCTGAAGTTTGAGAGACATTGAGTCTAGTTGTGCTGTACTTGATTATGGGGTATGTGAGGCACAGTATTTTGGGCTGCCGGGTGCAATCCCGGGGAAAGGGGGAAGCGTGACTGATGGGCAAACCAAACACTGCCTGGAGCAGCTCTGGGTAGTGTGGAAGAGCTACTAGATACTTGCAATGGTCAAGAAAATCACTTTGAGGCAAACGGGCATATGCAGACAGATGATAAAACCACAGGATAGTTTGGATTATTTAGAGATTATCACAGCTGAAGGGCAAGAGTTGCTTTCACTGCTGGGTAGAAATAGGACTAAACTGCATAAAACCCAAAACCTCTCTGACAGAGAAGGAAAGAGGCCAACTGTTGGGATCCTTCTCAGCCTGACAGGGACATTTCTAGGTATTGATAAACACATGGTTTGAAAAAGAGCCGTATGGGGTTTATGAGACTATAGCGAGTGCGGTGCTTGGAGCCCTGCAGGAGGCACTGAAGCTGGCAGGACTGTGGTCATGAGCTGTCACCACAGTCACTAAAGCTCCATGGTTAAAGGCAACAGTCCCTGGTGCAGCGGGAGGCTGGATGTTTGAAAAAGCTATGGTTTCCAGAACAGCAAAGGATATTGTGGCAAAAGCAACTGAAGATTTATAGCAGTCTCCATCATTTGTCCTGACTCAAGAGGGCATGAGTGAGAACATGCATGGGGAGAGAGTCCCAAACGAAGGAACGCCAGCTGCAGTAAAAAAGAAGCATCAGATAACCCAATGGTGGTAATTTCCTTCAGGCAAATAATGCTCTGGTAACCTCTCACCCTGCAATTCAGCCCATGCCTGTATGTCAGACCAAGCAACAACCACTGAAGTCAGAAGCGATCTCTGGAGTCTGGAGGAAAGGACATCGGTGGTGAGAAGACCACCCACATCCCCATGGCCAGGTGTAAAGTTTTCTCTACCTCCTGGAAAAAGGTCTGCTGGTAAAAAGCTCATTTTATTTTATAAGCTTAGAGTCCTAACCTGAGCTTACCCAGCACTCAGCTGGCAGGTGTAGTGCTATAAAGAAAAGAATCAGCAATCATAATTATAATGAAACATCAGTTTTCCCATAGCTTGGAATATTGCAGTAAAATACCACCAGAAACAAGTTGCTCTGAGTGACATGATAAGTATTAACATCAGGAAATAATTTTTTTTTACATTTCCCTCACATTTTTTTATTTCAGATGATGCTTTTACAATTGCTTGAAGTTTTTTCAGACATAAATAGTCCATTATATAAGACTTTAGCCGTCCTTTTTCTTCTAAAGTTGCTCATTTGTTCTTCTATTGTAAGAAACCTGTTTGTAGCTAGGATATGCCAAGAAAATGAAATGGTCCTTTTGCTCCTTTTTCCCAGCATGCTACCCAGCTGTCCCAAAATCTCTCTGCTCTGTAATACTGAATAGTTCAAGGGGGAGGGAGATAAATAGAAAGAGACCAAAAGTACCTTTTTATGGGGCAGTTTGCCATTTGGCACAAGCCTGTCTGAGTCAGAGTTTAATTGTATTTGTTGATCATAGTTTTGGACTAGATATTTTAAACTAGATGTTATCTATTAAAAAAAAAGGAGAGGGTGGATGAGAGGAAAATTCACAGTTTAAGGTGTCTGCATGCTTTTAATTTTTTTTCCCCCTTTTAAAATGATCAGCTTAGGAAACTGAGAACATGTACGTTATATTAAATGCAAGTAGAGACTTTGGAGTTCCAGTTTACCAAATATGTGCAAAGTCCAGTATAATTAATCCCTGATGTTGCAGCCAGGATGAATTTATTCCAAGATCTATATACAAACCTTTAATTCCCTGGTTTGATGAAGACCAGCCATGTTATCAGCCACGTTATATTAGATATTCGAAGCATTGAGGCTGTGGTTACTTTTTTTGCCTAAAGTGCCTCCAGTACCCTCATTGTTGTCAAGTACTTTCAGTGGCATTGCATGCATGAGCAGCCAACATAGTTCGTTCAGCCTAGAATACCACAGCCATTAGCTAATGGTGACAAGTTTGAGGGGTGTATTTTGAGTTTGTTTTGGGGGAGGGGGGGTTGTACTTTCTTATCCAGCGAAACTACGATTTGAAATTCCCCTGCTAACCGTATTACGGGAATGAGCTGTAAGTCTGTAAATTGGAAGCTGAGCTATTGAAAAAAAATAAATATTTCAGGGGTGTCTTTCTCTGTATAGTTTCTTAAAAGAGTAAAGCAGCATTACTCAGCCTGTATAGGAAGCATCCTGTCAACTGCAGTGGAGTGCAGGAAGGGCAGGTATGGAGGCTGATGCTCCCACCTCCGCACTGCCTGGGAGCAGGCACAACTCTCTCAAAAGTTTGGCAGGTGGAGTGCGACTCCCAACAGCCTAAAGTTACTTACTGGCATAGTTCCTCTCCTGCATCAGGAGTCCCATGCAGGTGTATCACACTTGATCAGAACAAGAATCCAGCTCTCTGCGGCTAAACTGTTTCCAGGTGCAGGCAACAAACTTCACATTTGGCTCCTCATGTTCTGCCTTCCCCAGAGCAGCCTGTAGCAGCTGTCAAAAAATATTGGTTAAAAAAAATAATGTCCATTTTCACAGCTCATTTTCTTTTAGAATTAATGACCATTGAAAAAAAAAAACTTAGAAAATGCCCCCCAAAAAACCAACCCTGACCACCACTAGGAATTTGGGGTGGAGTTTGTCATGGTTGTGGACCGGGATGGGGGCAGAACATCAAGATCTATGTAGTGTGTGTGTATTTACCATGATAGGTTTTCCCTCTGAGAGTGATTCCCAGGTCTGTTTTCTTATTTTCAAACTTAACCTCCAAAGAAAGTATGAGAAATTGAATAGATCATGTATAAAGTGCCCAGGTGGTGTGTCGCTGGTGGTCTTTCATCCTTAAAGTATGAAGAATGTTGTGAGTTTCATAAAACCTGGAGGATACACCTGTGTTCCTCTGGCAGTGCAATAATAAAATCAGTGCAGGCTGATGCTCCTGCGTGGCTCCATCACTCACAATAAATATTTGAAAGGCATTACAACTCTACAGTAAATGAGGCTGTCAAAGAAGGCCACTTCCAACAGATCATACTAAATTATGGCATGTGAAAAGTACTGCAGATTAGCGGCTCTTCATTCATTCAGTGCTTAATGGCCGGTCTTGAATGTCAGGCAAGAAGAGGGAAGCTGGTGGTATTTGGCCAAGTATCATCTATGTAAATACAGGGGTGATATCTTGAACCCAGTTCTGCTGCCTGCCCTGAACCTTTCAAATGCCAGGGAGCTTCAGCATCTCTGAGGAGGTTGGCACCCAGTGCTTGGAGCAGACTGCTGCCCATTGTGCTACCCACTGCACTCCCTGTTTGTGGAGCATTTTCCTCTTCCCTGATGTCACTGAAGCCATTCAGGCTGAAAATGTTTGTCTCTCTGTGTGTCTGCAGTACAACAAACATCAAAGTCTCCTCACTCTTGATGGCTAGGAATAACCCATCCTTGCCTGCCCTCCCTGACTCTGCCCCCTCCCCACTCTGCCATCAGCTCTCCTTGCAGTCTTGGTCAAATCAGCTCCCTCTCTCTGCTTGCAGCAAGTACCAAATGGTGCTCCCAATGCTTATTTCCATTTTTGTGTGGATTAGATGGATGAAAAGCTCAATAGAAGGGAATTATTAGTAATTGTAGAGTGAATTATTAGTATTTATTGTGCCTCTGGCAAACTCTGCCTTTTAAAAGGAAGTGCCAATAATTAGTTATGGTGTTTTAATTAAATAGAGCAATCTATAATTAACAAAGGGATGCTCTAGTTTATATCTGACTTTTATTATTTTTATTAATAAGCAGTACTTCACAGATGTTATATTTTGAATGTTCGTACTGCTCTTTTGCATATTTTTTCCCACTTCAAGGTGGACTAATTGAGTCAAATATTTTCATCAGGCTTTAACACACAGTCAACCTAACAGGGAGACTGTTCATGTCATACTGGTGCTTGTGTCAGTGTTGTACAAGTTAATCCAGATGCTTTCCAGAGAATGTAAATTTAAGTTCTTGTGCTTTAGGTTTCAATGCTTTGCTCCTTCTGTGATGTAAGTCACCTGCTGAACTTAAAGCATATAGGTTATTTAGAAACTTAGTTTACTACCCACAGCTTCTTCTCTTCACGTTAGTGGTCATTTCTATTAACTGAGTGGTTAGGCATCATTGTGCAGTATTTAGATAAAAATAACTTGTATCATTGCCCATAGAAAAAAAAAAACTTTTCAGTTGTTCTTTTTATTTCTAAAATTTAGCTGTGTGGTGAACTCAGATATTCTTCATGTCAACAAGCTATATATCCCAAATGGCCAGTTTGACTGTGAAATATATTTTGTCCTAGTAAATGGTTGTTCTTCATGTGGTTTTATCTTAGTCTAGATAGCTGAAATTGGTATTAAAACCTGGTAAAGACATGGGGATGATACCTGAGCAACTTCCAAAGAGCTCGTATATTTCTGTATTTTGCTTTGGAGACGTATGTGTTCAGTTGTAAGCTTCTAGCTGAGAATGACCACGGACAATCATTTCCTACAAGATGTGTATGACCATTCATCAGTTTGTGTGCTCTTTAGAGACATCAAGAGGCACAGTCTCCAGGATTGTATGCTCCTTAAATAGGTTGCTGTGCCACAAAATCTGGTAGAAAAATTCCTGAACAGCTTCTTGCTGCTGGCATTAACAGTTAACACCTTTCTTGTATATGACAGGCCATGTCAAAGAGGTGCATGGTCACCTAAGCTCACTGTGAAAAGCAGAGTAAAATGGTTCAGTGCTGTCAGTACTAGGAGATTTCTATTCATTTCTTGCTGTTATGTCCTGCACGCACCGTGCAACCTCTAAGCTGATAGCCCCTAGATTTTAATTTTCAGGCTAAGTCCCTTGACACTTTTGCAGTCCTCACAGCTTTGGTGGCAGAGCCGTTTCTTCAAGGTGTAGCCTGATTGAGAGATTGCAACTGCAGATTTAGTCTGAATGTTAATGGATGTGGAACTGATGTAGGAGGGGAGGGGGAGGAAGATATTTCCCTTCCAAACAGAGATGCCTGTAGCCAGGTGAAATTGGTGTGATCCCACCAGTCTCCTGCTTAAAAGGCTCCTGCTGGGGCTGGCAGAAACAGTGACGTGACCCCTGCCTTGGAGCGAGCGACACATGTACACGTGTATTTATCCAGGCTTTGCAGTGGGGGCAAAAAGACTTTAGCTTTTCTCCTCCTGTCTCTCCCTCCTCTTGTGTCTTTCCTCCCTCCTGCAACTCTAGGTCTAGATGTAATTGCTATTGTTTGTTTCAAAATAATTTGGGAAACTTAAGGAAAAAAAGATGCTTAGCATACTGCTATCTTGTATCAGACTTATTTTCCTTATTTATCCTTAAAGATATCTTTCAGAAAGGGGAGCCAGGATTTAGGATGCCCAAACTGACTATATGCTGAATCTTTTCAGATATCCTAGTCACTTTTCCTCCTAGCTCCCCTCCTAACTAGTGATTCAAAATAAGAGACCTTCCTTGAGGGGAGAGCTTACCTGTGCTTAATTAGAGATTTAACTATAGCCTTAAACGTTTTTCCAAACAGGAATCATCAAGTGAATCACAGACTTGTAAAAATCCCTGGCAGGGAAACATTAGTTCTGAGGCTTCCAGATGGTTAACCATGCCCTTGTTTTCAACTCCACTGAATAGTGCACGAAAAGACTCACAGCTAGAAATACTAGGGCTTACATTTATTTATTTATTTTATTTTGGTTATATTCCCATGAACACAAGTTCATGATCTTCTTCAAAGGAAAGTTAGCAAATGTTGGCATTTACTAAAAAGGAAATGTTTTCTTGTGCCAATGTGTGCATGAGCTAATGCAGTTTTCTAGTGTAGTAGAGAGAATGTCCTGAAAGTCCCTCTTCCTTATGTTGCTGAAGGAAAGAATGGAAAAGATGAAGGAAGAGAGCAAAAGATGGAAAGAAAAAAAAAAAAAGGAAGAATTAAGAATCTAATGACAGTGAAAGCTCACTGCCCAGGATATGTCTCTTTTTGTGTTTGAATGATTTTTCTTTGTAGACAGCTTTGCATGGCATTATTTTTAGAATCTCTTTAATAATTGAGCTCTAGTGATTGTGCTCAGCAGTTAGAACAGGCAGGGAAAATAGCATCTTGAAGAAAGTGTGCATCAGGGTAATAATTTAAATCAAACCACATTAGACTGTGCTCCCTGTTCTCCCCTCCCCCGGAAAGGTGAAATGCTGCAGAACACTGAGCACAGGGGAAGAATGAAAATTGGTCAAGTTTACAACATGTAATAAAATCCATCAAGAGAGTTTATGTTTTAGAGGTGGAGCACAGGATGAGGTGATCTGGTCAGCTGTTAATGAATTGCTGTGGCTAGGTGGTTTACGAGGGGAGCGCCTCAAGTTCCCACCATCAGCAGTGAATTAGGAGAGAACAGCATGCCTCTAAGTTGCAAGGAGAAGATTGTCACAGAGGAAAAACATTTGTCAAACCGCACTGAAACAGGCGCAGAGCAGCCTGCAGTGGAATGCAGGAAGCTCCGGTGGCACTGTCGCTGTTTGGTATGTTTGGCTTTTGCCTGACTGCACAGCCAAGCCCACGGCAGTCCCAGCACGGAGCTGGGTGCCCACTCTGCTCCTACCAGCTGCCTCATACAGGCAGGTTTGCCCATCCTGACTGCGAGTATTGTCCCCAACACCTCTTCTTACAAGCAGCAAACCTGGGGCTCCCACAGGAAAATAGCTAAGGTGTGGACAGTAAATCCACGATCAGTGAATCACTGTCTAACTTCTCTTGAAAATACAGGGATGGCAGCAACTATGACAATTGGTACATTAATACCACGTCCTTTGATTTTTTTGTGAACTCTATCCATCCTAATATTGCTATTTCAAATACAATTTTTAAATATTTTTGGTTTTCGTTATATTGTGATAATATCTTTTTAATGATATATCCAGGCCTGATGGCATGGTTAAGTCCTTTAAGAATTTCAGAAATCTACCTTGCAGTTCCATGTTGGTTGCCTTGCCTTAGATTAACATGTTCCATTACTATACAGACAGAAAACATTTTGAAACAGAAAAAGAATATAAAGTGTTATGATTAGCACTAAGTAGTGACTGGCTTTAAAGCTACAAAAATAGAAAAAAATTTCTGTTATTGTCTCACAATGTAATATTGCAACACAGTAATAATTAGAATCAATTTTTAAATAAACTCATGGGAACTGGCACCAAATTCAGAATTTCAAAAATGAAATTACAGGATTCAAGCTTCTATTCTGTAGAATTTTTCTTTTAACACAAAAACTCTTTCTCTTAAGAGGACTGAAACAAAGACATTGAGAATTTCTTACCAACAAAAGAGACTGAGTGTTGACCTGTTCTGCTCTGCTTGTCTGAAAACTGTGTGTAAACTTGAAAATACACATTAATCCACTGGGAGTGGGTATAAGGCCATTATAGATTGTGACTATAAAGAAGCTGTATTTGCCTCTTAGGAAGTTTGATTTTCCTATCAGCACATGGAAGATTCCCCTCAGCATTTTTTTATTCAAACCTTTTACAACACTGGAGTTTATTCTTTAATATTTCAACTAATAATCTTCTCTAATATGACCACCTTCTTCCACTTCTGTTACAGTTTGTATAAAATAATAATACTGACAGTGTGATATGAGAGATATCCCTATGATAAGCTGGTGTCAAAGTTATTGGCTTCTTTTCAAGTTTTAACTTGTCTGTCAGAGTGAAAAGATGCTTTTCAAAAGCAATTTTAATAGCCTAAGTCATAAAGATCCACTAAAAATATCAGAAGTATCATACAAGGCACTGGCCTTCTCTCCTGTTCTGACCTAATTTGGAAAGGATTCCCTTTGAAATTCAAGAAGAGTATTACAATTAATTAACTTCTCTCTGTTGTCTTTGTTAGTTGGGCTTTTGTTTCCTTAAAAAAAAAATCGCTTTTTTTGCTTTGCTTGTAATAAGACTGGTTTTTAAAGATATTTAATTGCAGCTAAATTTTAACCTCCTGAGTTTTGACCAAATTTGAGTTGCTGTATCCTAGCTCATGAATTGTAAACTAACCAGAATACTTAGCTTAATCTGGGAGCTGTCAAGCAAAACAAAAAGTAGGGAAGTTTAGTTCTCAGGATGAGTTAATCTTCAATAAACTTGCAGATAAATAGATCCAAATTGTTAGCACTGAAGTGTGTACTGCCTGTCTGCAGGCAAACTAATTTTAAACTTAAAACAAGAATATCACATAATAAATAATAAAGAAATCTTTGCATTCTCGTAGAAGGTATTGTGTCAAAAACTGGTAGTTTGAAGACTAGGCTGAGACTGTGATCACTGGAGCAACTAGTGCAGGCTTACCTGGGCTATGACAAGGCAAAAAGAGGCACAGAAGTAAGGCCAATGTGTACCTGAAGACAGATTAAATATTTTCCAGATGTCCATAACTGGTGGCTTTGGGACTGTGATGTGACTGAGGGACTCTTTGTTAAGCCTATGAGCCATACTTTTCTGACCTGTCACTGTGGGAAGATTAGCCTGAGAAACTCTGAGTCCTGCACCCTGGTGGTGTCTGGAGACAGGGTGTGAGCAAGGTGAGGTGTGGAAAATGCCTGGGACATGTCTGCTGCAGCCTAAAGGATCCACACAGAGAAAGCCCAGGAGGGGTGTGGGCTGTACATGACAGATGTCCAAGGGGTCTAGTCCCAGGGCTGAGCCCCGTGACTGGTGACTGCAGCCATGCTGGGACAGCAAGGGGGAAAAGGGCAGAAGTGCTTGGGGGCAGTACTCTGATCTCCCTCCCCAGGAGGACAGATTTGGATTAAACTCTAGCACACCCCACCCTTGGAAAACATGGACTAATTTCTTTCCAAAAGCACCTGTACTAATCCAAACAGAAAGATTAAGCCTAAAATGTTCCGTATTACAGCAAATTCCTTAGTCCCTGAAGAGCAGAATAGCTGTGCTCTGGGTTTCTTCTTTGAGACTCTGTTTGCTTGTCCTGTTCCCAAAGTGCCCTCTCTGTCCTCTCTGGTGCTCCCAACATGAAAGAAAGGTGTGTTTGGGGCTAGCTGAGACCTTCCACACACAGCTTGGCTGCTTGGTCACTACCCAAAAGAATGGTCAACAGACAACTTTTACCTGTGTTTTCCTCAATAAAATCAGTGTCTTGGGATCTGCCTACCTGCCCTCGTCTATAAAATTTGTAGGACCCTAAAAGCTCTCATGAGAGCTCTGTCCCAGTGGCCAGGAGGAATTTCTCACTTCTGTGGGGAGTAAAGAGAAGAAAAAGGAATGTCACTAGGCAGCGTGCAGGCAATACAATCGCTTTATCAAATTGGTCTCACAAGTACACTGAAAGAGATGTTTGGCCTTCAGTTTGAAAATAAACTATTTTAAATTTGTTAATGTCATATATAACAGAATGTTTATAGCACTATCTAAATGCTAAGCAGTGGGAAATATCATTGCCAGTCAGTGGGCTTTTATATGAATGAAAGAAGAATTAAACTTTTATTTGGAGACTTATCAACTGATAAGAAAAAGTTACTGATGGAATAACAGAGGAATAGAGAGATGTGAATAGGCAATAAAAATTAATCATATTGTTTTCTTTTCAGCTTCATATTTGATTTTATGTTTAATGAATGTTGGCTTCTATTTATTGGGGAACTTAATGTTTGAGTTATATCTAAATATAAAACAGAAAATTAAAAAAAAAAAAAACCAGAAGCATGAACTCCTTGGAACAAAAAATTCATTGTTTATGGTTTACAGGTTGGCTGATATGCAAAGAATACGTGTGAGTAACATCTCTCTGCAGAAAGGTAGGAATATACATATATCATTATATTTGCACGCATTCAGCAGAATGGCAATTTTCACCTTCACAGACTTTCCTAAAGCTCAGCTGCATGAGCCAATTGGACCCATGAAACTGAAAATGAGCTCTGACTGGTTTGAAGGGATTAAAGCTACAAAGAGCATCCACAGAATGGTGAACTTGGCCTCTCTGAATTATCTGAATCCAACCTCAGAAATTCTAGTTGGAACTTCATTTGATGGCATTTGCAGTGTGCTGGAGAGCATCAAGTGGACCTGTGGTCCCAGAGATGGCTTTATGGCTTAAATGTTGTGAGCTCTCAGCTCAAGCTTGACTCCTCTGAAGCTACTTAGTATTTGAGGGTATTTAGGTGGATTATATGTCAGCTGCAAAGCCCATGAGTCCTAAATGTTCATGTAAGCTTGTAACTCTACTTCTGTTCCTCTTAACCTTCTTTTTTTCTGAATTATGAGTGATGGGAATTAGTGGTTAATTTAATAATTTTGCTTTCAGTGGTGGGAGAAAAAGAGGAATTTAAAATTTAATTTCTCCTAACTCTTTTTTATGAAAGAAAGAGATAGAGTTAATAGTCAAATACCTGGAAAATCCTTCATGCTTCACCTTGTTAGCATCTCCAGTGTTCTCTGTATAAATACAAAGACATCTTCCACCATAGATTACTAAGATAATAGTAATGATAGTTCCTGCTTTTGCTACATCCCAGTGTCCCAGCATTATGGAGATTGAAGTGAGGCCCATATCTTCAGTAAGAACTGTGGTGGCTGAAATACCTGTACTGGTAACAGAAATAAAAGTTCCCTACTGCTGGGAATGCACCCGTTTCCTTTTACTGCATGTGACATTCCCATCTCCTCTGTGTTCAGCCATTAAGGTGTAATGAACTTCTTAATGTGCATTTGTTTACAGAGACAACTGACAGAGGGATCATTTAATTTGGTCTTCAGTGTATTTTCTTGAAAGTGAAAGCCTACCGCTCCTCCTACTGAGAACTTTTCTTTGTGCAGGTAGCAAAGGATGCTGTTCTAGAGAGAAAAAGAGCTTTTACGGATTTTAGGATCACTTGATGCACTGGTAGGTTTTTAAATTCTGACTGCCAGCAATTGTATCAAAGCAGAACTCTAGTCACAGAATCATTGCACCATCTGTGCATTTGATAAATTTGATGTTCATTTAAGGATATGCTGAAAGGGAGATAGATGAAGAAATTAAAGACTCCTATATTCATGGACACTAGACTGCAGTACAGTGCAAGGGTGTCTTTGTACATAATTTCTACGAAATTATGAAGTCTTGTCTTCAGCAGTTTTATTTTTATAACAAAGATTAGGAATTAACAATAAAAAATGTAAAAATCTTTTTCACATGTAGCTAAATATCTATCTTCCCACAGAGACTGATACTTTGTTATTTGCTTGGGTTTTTCTCCCCTCTGGAAGCTTGAGAGAAGCTCCTGTTTTCACAATAGCATATTCCTGCCATTGTTAATCAGATTGTCCTTAGCTAACATGCTATCATTATCCTTTATTAAGATACCCATTACAAAATGACCATTACTGACATTCTGTGTCAATCTGGAGAGACTGAAATTACTGTTAGTGTGCTTTTTAGTAGCCTCATGGTGAAAAACCCTTAGAAATGGAGAGTAATGGACAGAAAATGACCATTTCATACTAGTCAGGCAGACACAGCAGAAGGCATCTGAGTATTAATTATGTAGGAAATACAAAGACTGTCCATTGTTATGTTATCAAAATCACTTGGGACAGGGCAGCAGGCAATTGTGAGATGCTAAGTTGACTGAAAGATCCATTTCAAATTATATATTCATTTAGAAACTAATTAACAAATTTACTTTTAAACACATGGAAATATCAATTATGTTCTGAAAGTGTAAGTGCATGAACATTAAGAGGCCGAGCACTGTCCTTCCTACATTGCAATGTAGTTAAATCTGACTGGAAGAGCAAAAGTCAGCTGAAACTTATCAAGGGGACATACACATAATCTATACCTATAAATATATATTTGCAGAATATATACTAGTGGTCTATTCTGGTATTTTATGCATTCATTCCTCTTATGGAATGAATTTTATTTCCTAAAATGTTTCTTTGAATTGAGAGTGTTTTATTAGACTAGTAAGTAATTTAAGGCTTTGTATTACATTTGGGAAAGTATGTATTTCTTACTAATTTATTTTCATTAAATACTCAGATGTATAAATGCACTTACAGCAAACTTACAAAGCCCCCAGGAAGCAAAAAAATTGCCTACTGTTGAAGAAATTTTATGGTACCATTAAGGCTGACCCTAGATAACTGGTTGGGAAAGTTTTATGCTATCACTGCACCATTCAAGGTAAAGTGCAAACATGGCATTGTTACGGCTTCTGTAGTTAAATGGAGTTTCCTGATAGGTCTTTTACAGCTATTTTACAATATTTATTCATTAATATGTTCAGACCTTGTATACTTTACTATCATTACTTCAAACAGGAACAGAAATAAGGGTTTTAAGAGCACTGTAAATATCCAGTGTTGGCACATTACAGTGCTAATACCCTGTGAGCCAAATTTTCAAAAATATTTGATGTTCAGGCTGACTTCTCAGATCAACCCAGATTACAGTTCTGTACTTCAGTCAGACAGAAAAGCTGCAGGGGAAAAATCTTGTTCCCGTAACTATTCTGGGGAGAAAACCAGTTAGAGGGACTGGATCCAGCATGCCACCCTGGCACACTGACCAGCACCATCACCTTCCAGCCTCGGGAAGAGAGAGGAGCGTGCAATCATGGAGCACGAGGGCTACTGATGCTTCTTCATTCTGTTAAGACTAAAAGCACCTGTTTTCAGTCCTCAAGACTGAAGAACAAGGCTGAATTATTACATTTCAAATATCATATTAAGGTGCAATTTCTTTCTAATTCAGCAAATTCTGGAAGTTTGTAGAAGATGAGGCTTTGGATTTCACTGCCTTTTTGAAAAAAAATCTTTAGACAGTGTTTGAGATAGATCAAGAATATGGCAGGATGGAAGCAAGGCAAATAGAAAGACTTCTACATCCCTGCATTAGATTGTTTTCTATACACAAATTCATGGAATATAATGGGTGAACGTGTATATATTTGCATCATCTTCATCTGACATCAAACAGAAAAAGATAGCAGAAATCAAACTTTTAATATCTGCAAGAGATATCTCTGGTACAGCCCTCAAAGCACCAGCCTAAAATGGTCAGAGCATTTCTTCAGAATCTACATTTCTTGCACCATGAAGAAGACAATCCCTAAAGCTGATGCATGGCCACTGGCATCTAGTCAGATACTGCTGTAGGTGGAGCAGGGAGCACAGCCAGACACTACCCTTTATAAAACAACAGCACCTAAATAAAACCCTCTCTTATTTCAATTATTTATAGATCTGCCTAATCCTCTGCCATTGTCTGGATAGAGACTTTACAAAGTGTATGCTTTGGGCTAAATTTCATTGAAATTTCATTCAATGCCATCCAGCTGTTTCTAAGAACAAACCTAGGCAAAAGTAATGTCCGGCTTTCCCTTACTAAAACCAAGTAAGTAGGAGAACCATTCTGACAGACTTTCCTGGAAAGCCTCATTTCCCTGTAGACCTGAATCTGATCTTTGAAAACAGCCTTTATTTTGGAGATGTGCATTTTTATACTTCCCATGAGCCTCCACTAAAATTACATATTTTGTAACTACTCCTCAGACATGTGCAGAAGAGCTTTCTTTTAATTTGAGTAAAACTCATTTGAGTTTTTTTCTAATTTTCCTCATGTTTTCACAATATTTTTTAAATTCTCTAAAAAATTTAGTTATCTGAGGCTGCAGCTGTACAGTGAGTTTAAGCAGCCGGTCTTGGCAGTGCTGTGGATCTGTTTACGAAGTATCAATGGACTNATTTGTATATATCAAACTCTATCGTAACTAGAGTTTTGCAGGCAATGATGAGGAAGGTGGGTCTCAGTCCCCATCCTACTAAAGGTGTTAGGGGAGCTGAGTGGGATTCTCTTGATCACAAGCAGTGACAAAAGGGGAGACAGTGGGAGAACAGTCTGGATGACAAGAAATCAGTCTGCAGACAAAGCTGAAAAGGAGATCTAGAGAAAGCAGGAAAAGGCCAAGAATAACTACACAAATTACATTGGTCTGTGTACCTTAAGGGGTGTCAGGATAAGCTCGCTACACTTGGGATTTGATGAACATTACGATACTAAGGAAGAGCAATGGATCTGTGGTAAGTCTCAGGTTTGGAGGCTGTGATTAGCTGTACAAGAAGAATGATCATGGAACAAGGAGTCCATCTGGATGAGAAGGAAGTCAAGGTCACAACCAGGAGCTTTCAACAAAGCATGATACTTGAATCCACGCAAATGCACAATTTCCAGAACCTGAAGAGGCTCTTCAAAGACCTTGGATATAAGCTTTGCTTTTTTTAAACTTCAGTGAAGTTCCTCCCATCCCAGCAAAGTTACGTGTTTAATCCCTTTTAGTGTTGTTGCACTTTAACAATAGTAACCTACTAGACCTCCACTAGGAAGTGACAGAATTAGTTTTGCCTGTGTCACTTTAATTAGCCTCTCCCTGCTCTGCACATAAATAATTTACTCTTTGCAAAATAGACTTTCACTGCATGATGAAATTTTTCCCTCTGGACCCATGCTTCTTTCATTGCAAAGAACAGTTCTGATACAGCAACAAATACAAACTGTGCAGCTAAGGATGCTATATACCTATCAGATGCCCTGCCTCACCAGTTGGGAAGTTAGGGATTGTATAGAGGAACTGAAAATGGAGGTAGGGAATTATTGTAGTGAAATGTTTTCCTGAAGGCTTTTTTTTCCTTGCTCCTGCCATGTTGTTTTGATGCAATATTAAAACCAGAGAAAGGCAGTGGAGCTTTTACAAGTCCCACTTGAACAGTTCCACAAAATGTTGCACTAAATGTCCCCTTAACAGAGATTCAGTCACTGACCATGTGAAAGTCGTGACACTGGTTGCTTCTGTAATGGATCTGAAGAGCCTTTTCTACCTCGCACTGAACAGGAGCCACAAAATTCATGTGGTCACTTACTCCCTCTCGGCTCAAGGTATAGTAACTTCCATGTAAGCTGCAGTAAGTGGGAGGGGAGATGCAGGAAGACTGTCAAATTCAACTGCAGCAGCACCTGAAACCATTTTTTCAACTGGGAGTGAAAGGTTCATTTCAACAGAAATTTGAGGGTCTGATCTCTGTGAGCATTTGAGGACTCAGAATCAAATGAAATCTGGGAGAGATGTGCTTTGGACATAAATGATGCCATTGAATGCTAGGTACATTTAAATTCTCCAAGCAAGTGGAATGTCTCTTTAGCCTATGCTTTTTTTCAAATCTGAGCCTCAATTCCTGTAATTTAAAATGGAATCAGTACCATTTTTTAACCCCACAGATGTTTGAAAAGAAAAAGTAGTATTTCCAAAACTGAATGCTTTAGTGATATGTGCCAAAATGTCTGTAAGTAAATTGTTATGTTCAGAGCAAGGTGTAAAGTGCAAAGCTGAACCATTAGCACTGATGAGAAATGAAGTACTGAAGAGGTTCTCATAGCGTGGGTACCACCCATCCCTGGTGTTGTATGGTTAAAGGAATCTGCAAAGCAGTAGTTTGTGACCATGTGCTTAAAAACTCCTTGCTAATGCATTCCCATCAAGGGAGTACATTGCAGTTGCAGAGGCCAAGAAAGCAGGAGCTTAGCAGTAGCCTTGAGAGTGAAGTGAGCAATAAGGTGGAGTAGAGCATGCTATACACAACATTCTGAAGTTTATGGCATGGCTGTCATCATGCAGAATTTTCTGTAATTGCAGTAGAGTTTTCCATAAGAACAAGTTTCTTTTCTTATAAGAATGACCACAATTTCTCTTGTTTATTGGTTTTCATTAATTGTGACTCTTCATGGAGAGTTTTTAATATGTGGCTCTTCTCAGCATCACTCATTTTTTTCTAAATGAAATTTTCTGTTATATTTGGAAGAGAAATAGTATAAATTTACCTTTCTTCTAAACACGAAGACTAGAACCTATTCCATCTCTGCTGGAGACAGTTTTGTAATGAAGTGTTTTAATTACAAGCAGTCTTGCTGTCCATGATAGAAGTGCATAATCAGGCTGCGCTGTGAGCTGATACCTCTGCCTCTTTCTTTCCCTTTTTCTTTCCCTGAACCACACTTTTGGCAGAAACACCATATACACTTGCATTTAGTCACTTGGATGTGCTGATCAGCTGGTACTCATTAGAAATAGTTGAGTAATATATCTAGGGAGTGGGTTCGTTCATTTGATTTTGGAGTTCAGTTTGTGGAGCAACACAAAGGAACATTGGTATGTGGGGGAAAGATGGGTTCCATGCCGGTGTTTTGGCACCGGCAGGCTTCTCCGACACACCGGCGGTATAAACGGGAAGCGCTCCCGTGTAGAATCCAACAGCACACCTTTATTCCATGATGAAAGTCTATGACGACCGCCCGGAGAGGGGAAAATTCCAAGGCTTTATCCGGCAGCAGGGAGTGGGGCAGAGCATTTTGGGCAGGGGGGCGGGACATAGGCGGCGCCCCGGGCACACAGGGAAAAGGGGGCAGGGAGTCGGGCCAGCCAGGGATACAGACCCGAGGTATTCAATACCTCCCACAGAAAGAAAAATTCATGACATAAAATGAAAGGCATAAAATGGAACAGATGTGCAAAGGGGAAGTTCTCCCTTACCTCCTGTGTCAAGTCAGAGTTGAGGAGACAGTCTTGGAGCGTCTGTTACTGGCTGGAGAGTAGCAGAAAAGATTAATAAATTTATGAAATGCTTAAGCTGAGGTAGAACTAATTTTCTTCACAGTGGCTGGTGTGGGGCTGTGTTTTGGATTTGTGTTGAACACAGGGTTGATAATATAGAGAGGTTCTGTTATTGCTGAGCAGGGCTTGCATAGAGCTGAGACCTTTTCTGTTTCTCATGCCATGCTGGCCAGGAAGTTCAGGGTGCATGGGAGG
>VZTH01012270.1:393272-419059 GCA_013397815.1 Aleadryas rufinucha
GGAGCTTGCTGACAACTCTGATTGAGTGTCCAAGTCTTCTCTCCGTCGCCTCTCGGACGCCCCCTCGCGACCACCATCCCTGAGCCCCCTAACTCCAACAGTGATATGTGCCAAAATGTCTGTAAGTAAATTGTTATGTTCAGAGCAAGGTGTAAAGTGCAAAGCTGAACCATTAGCACTGATGAGAAATGAAGTACTGAAGAGGTTCTCATAGCGTGGGTACCACCCATCCCTGGTGTTGTATGGTTAAAGGAATCTGCAAAGCAGTAGTTTGTGACCATGTGCTTAAAAACTCCTTGCTAATGCATTCCCATCAAGGGAGTACATTGCAGTTGCAGAGGCCAAGAAAGCAGGAGCTTAGCAGTAGCCTTGAGAGTGAAGTGAGCAATAAGGTGGAGTAGAGCATGCTATACACAACATTCTGAAGTTTATGGCATGGCTGTCATCATGCAGAATTTTCTGTAATTGCAGTAGAGTTTTCCATAAGAACAAGTTTCTTTTCTTATAAGAATGACCACAATTTCTCTTGTTTATTGGTTTTCATTAATTGTGACTCTTCATGGAGAGTTTTTAATATGTGGCTCTTCTCAGCATCACTCATTTTTTTCTAAATGAAATTTTCTGTTATATTTGGAAGAGAAATAGTATAAATTTACCTTTCTTCTAAACACGAAGACTAGAACCTATTCCATCTCTGCTGGAGACAGTTTTGTAATGAAGTGTTTTAATTACAAGCAGTCTTGCTGTCCATGATAGAAGTGCATAATCAGGCTGCGCTGTGAGCTGATACCTCTGCCTCTTTCTTTCCCTTTTTCTTTCCCTGAACCACACTTTTGGCAGAAACACCATATACACTTGCATTTAGTCACTTGGATGTGCTGATCAGCTGGTACTCATTAGAAATAGTTGAGTAATATATCTAGGGAGTGGGTTCGTTCATTTGATTTTGGAGTTCAGTTTGTGGAGCAACACAAAGGAACATTGGTATGTGGGGGAAAGATGGGTTCCATGCCGGTGTTTTGGCACCGGCAGGCTTCTCCGACACACCGGCGGTATAAACGGGAAGCGCTCCCGTGTAGAATCCAACAGCACACCTTTATTCCATGATGAAAGTCTATGACGACCGCCCGGAGAGGGGAAAATTCCAAGGCTTTATCCGGCAGCAGGGAGTGGGGCAGAGCATTTTGGGCAGGGGGGCGGGACATAGGCGGCGCCCCGGGCACACAGGGAAAAGGGGGCAGGGAGTCGGGCCAGCCAGGGATACAGACCCGAGGTATTCAATACCTCCCACAGAAAGAAAAATTCATGACATAAAATGAAAGGCATAAAATGGAACAGATGTGCAAAGGGGAAGTTCTCCCTTACCTCCTGTGTCAAGTCAGAGTTGAGGAGACAGTCTTGGAGCGTCTGTTACTGGCTGGAGAGTAGCAGAAAAGATTAATAAATTTATGAAATGCTTAAGCTGAGGTAGAACTAATTTTCTTCACAGTGGCTGGGGTGGGGCTGTGTTTTGGATTTGTGTTGAACACAGGGTTGATAATATAGAGAGGTTCTGTTATTGCTGAGCAGGGCTTGCATAGAGCTGAGACCTTTTCTGTTTCTCATGCCATGCTGGCCAGGAAGTTCAGGGTGCATGGGAGGCTGGGAGGAGACACAGCTAGGACAGGTGACCCAAACTGACCAAAGGGACGTTCCAGACCACCTGACATCATGGTGAGTATATAAAGTGGTGGGAAGAAGGAGGAATGGGGGTATATTTGGAGGGATGGTGTTTGTCTTACCAAGTCACTCTTAGAAGTGATGGGGCCCTGCTCTGCTGGAGATGGCTGAACACCTGCCTGCCCATGTGAAGCACTGAATTAATCCCTTGTTTTGCTTTACTTGTGTGTGCAGCTTTTTCTTTCCCTATTAAACTTTCTTTATTTCAATCCATGTGTTTTCTGGCTTTTACACCTCTGATTCTGTCTCTGATCCTGCGGGTGGGTGGGGGAGTGAGTGAGTGAGTGTCTATGTGGGGCTGTGTTGCTGGCTGGGGTGAAACCATGACAGCTCGTCTCCCAGTATAAGCTCAAAATCTTGTTTAGCCCCTTTGAACTCTGAAGGGTCCTCTACTTTTATTAAACAACAGAAAGCATATTCAGAATGTTGGGTTCTTATAACCAGATGTGTCCTGATTACTCCAGTTATTGAGTAATGTAAATTTTTTGTTTTTCCTAGCAAACAGTAAATCCAAACACAATATAAATCAGCAAATGAAGTTGTTCTGCATTTTTACATGTAGTTTCTGAATCCTCTGTGATTTCTTTTTTAGAAATGTGTCCAAACTTAATAAAAAGGCTAGTGGCATTCCAAGTTTGTTCATGATCTGGGGAGACAAGCAAAGCAGGGATTGATGTGTCAGCCTGTCCCTTTTAGTGAAAGAGCCTTGAGGGATATTGTCCTGCAAGTGAGACATAAGTTTGATTTAATTCCCAGCCAAGTTCACTTGAGTATTTTCTGCCACTGGGTCTAGTGATAACAGGGAAAAACAAACCAGCCAACAAGAAACAGCAGGAACTATATGGGTATCACTGGTAAGCCAAAGCTGCCTCTAGGTGGTTTTGCCCCCGCGACAACTGTCTATTCTCATGATACAGAAAGCCATCGTTGGTCATAGGAAGAATGTTTGAGAAGCCAAGCCAAAGAAAGGCAGAGCCAGGGTTTTGCAACGAATTTTTTTGACAACTGAAAACACTTAAGAGAAAAAAAGGGTTTCACAAGGAGTATATATAAAAAAAGGACTTTAAAAAAATTGTTTTATTTTCAGTTAGCACCTCTTCTGAGAAACTATTTTTTCACATAAGACCTGCTAGTGTAGAAGGTTCATGTATCTTACATGCTCTCTGATGGTCTGGTATTGCCCATAGTACAATTTTTCATTAATATGACTGCATTTTAATTATGTTTAAAAGTTCATTATCACGTTGTGATCATAGACTGTCTCAAGTTGGAAAGGACCCATGAGGATCATTGAGTCCAACTCCCTTCTCCTTAAAAGACTACCTGAAACTAAACCATATGACAAAGAGCAACATCCAGATGCTCACTGAACTCTGTAGTACTCATTTATGTTGGAACTAAGGGAAAATGCATGCAAAAGATTTAAAGTGACCAGTTTATAAGATACACTTCTTGAATTTCTTTCTAGCATATTTTTATATCTTAATGATTCTCAGTAAAGTAAAAACAGGAAAACAAAAAACCACTTACTTTTGCATTCTAGTTAAATCTCTGAGTAATTTAGACAACAAGTCCTAGTTTCAGTTAACCTGAATTGTTTACCATCATAACAGGATCCAGCATTTCTCACCAGCAGAATACTTTCACAACCAAGCCTGGTTTGAAATAACGGTCTTTCAGCATTTCTATGAGACACTCCACTTGTGATTGGAAGCACTGCTTTTTAACAGCAGGAATTCCATACTGCAAAGGATGTAATAGGATTTGGATTTTCTGTTAAATATCTTTAAAAACTGGCCTTTAGCAATGAGTCCTTATCACAACCTCAGGATAGCCTAGGATCTCTCGTTTCTCTGACTTCACAGCCATAGAGGTTGCTATCAGTAGCAGACCACAAAATTTGCCTCATTCCCACTCTTTTTGCGTTGGCCCACTCTTCTTAGTCAGCCCCAGATTGTTTCTGTACGGCACTACTTCGGAACTCCATTGGAAAATCTAGCCTGCATGGAAGACAGCTTTGGCTTCTCAAAGTAGTAGCATGAGACAGAGTGAGCAATTATGATCTCTTAGTTTTTGTAGACCTTGTTTGTAAACTGCAGATTGTATTTAGGCAGTCAATGGCTTTCTGCAGTGCACAGAGCCAGTTTAGAGAAACAATTTATGTGAAATCACCTTTCACCCTTTATTTTGTCATAATTCAGACAATTTGTAACTTTCTTGGACACCCTCTGACACTTGGCAGTGAAATTCCTGTGTAGCAATTTTTTTCCCCCCTTTTTTTTAGCTGGAACAGCATTCAGGGAGGCTGTTCTGTTCCAGAGCATCTTTTATGCTTTCTGTCCATTGTTATCAATACTCCTTTCCCTTGGGGCTTACTTTTCTTGGCAAGACTGGTGAGCTACATCAAGTAACCTTTAGATAACCACTCAAGGCACATTTTTTGCCATTTCTGTCTTTTTCATTGGGGTTTTGAAACCAGCATACATAATTCATGTAGGAAGTGCAATTTCTCACTGTCATTGTGCTACAATATGGCATGTAGTACTGACCAGTAAATTAAAAAAAAAAAACATTACACTGGGAATTGAGAGGCCATGACGAGAAGTAAAAATTTATGGATATACTTAGTTGGTAAGCTGGAAACTAAGTGCTGCAGTGGTACACTACTACTGCCATTCACAGTCTTTTCTCTGCTTCATTTTCCCTGTGCGTGATGCTTTGAGGGCCACCTCCATTAATAAGGAGTTTAACTGGAACTGGAAAGATCATGTAATGGAGTTGCAAGCTTAAGTTAGTCACAAATGAAAATACATGCTTAAAAGTAAGAACAAGAAAGTAAGTAAAAGAGCGTATCACAGCTTAAGATGCTTTTCAGTTGCTCAGGGAAGCAAACCAGTTTTGCAGTATTAATTAACATTTTAGGGAATGCTATATCCAAAGCAAGAGACTGTGTGTATGTGTGTGTGGGAGGTGTCATTTCACCACAAAAAGATAGAAATAAATAAAAACCAGTCATTTTCTGAAAAGTAATTATTTTCCTTATGTGGTACAATAGAAAGGTGAAAAACATGTATTTACTATTAAGTGAAGAATTTGGGTGTTTTGGCAAATGACATTAGAAAAGCCTAGCACTTAAAAAGTTGAGGAAAAATTTGAGGTGTACGTGCATCTTGCTCTCTCCTTCTGTTGTTAATCGCTTCTCTGTGTCTCTGGCAATCAAGCTGTCCCTCCCCCACTTCAAATGCATGGAAGATGCCAAGAAAAGTTGCCTGGCCCTTTCTCTCTCACTCCAGAGACACAAACACAGTGGGGCTTCTCCTTCAGCACAGGGAGTTTAGGACTGTCAGTGAAGCCTCCCTCAGACAGATCTTTATAGCTTTGTTCATTGCTATATGTTTCACGCGTTGCTCCACCATATCGCAGCTGCACAGCCATGGATGACAACCTCAGCCCCTCTGAGCTGCAATTCCTCTTTCCAGTGCCTCCCCCCAACACATGGCACCCACATAACAGCTGGGCTCATACAGCTGCTCCCTTCTTCCCGGTGTCTTGCTGCATAGGTCTCTTCTAGATGCAACATCTATTTTC
Source organism: Aleadryas rufinucha (assembly GCA_013397815.1). NCBI lineage: Eukaryota > Metazoa > Chordata > Aves > Passeriformes > Aleadryas > Aleadryas rufinucha. The sequence goes on from VZTH01012270.1 coordinate 398,580, forward strand.
TGAAAAGGTTGTGGATAGATGAAGAGGCATATCTGTGATTGCAATATACCATGAAATGTTTAAAATACCTGATTACCATTCAATGTACAGTTACCATCTCACCACGTTTATTTGTAGGCATTCCCTTCTGTGCATCGTGTGTTTTTGAGCCCTAAGCTTGCTTTTCACTATGCCAGGATAACGATTTCCAACATTAAAAAAATAATTTGTAGGTGTTCCTAACTGAGGGTGTTGTTATTTTAGCATCTGGCTGTTGTAATAAGCCCACTTAGGCAAATAAAAGGAATTTGGCACGAACTGAAAAAAAGCTTAGAAGATTAAGAAAACATCAGTAACAATGAGCAATTGAAAGAAGTGGATAGTAAAAAGCTGGAAAGAAATTCGTCCTGCTGGAAAAAGAAAAAAAAAAAAGGCAAAAGAAGCTAACTTTCCAGGGAGACTTAGGTAAATAATAAAACTAAATGGTGGGCATAATAAATACTGAATAAAATGCCTGAAGAGAAATCCTGATACCAGCAGCAATTACACATTTTAATATGTTATCTGTAAGGTAATGGAGATTATTAGGACAGGTGTCCACTTTTATATTCTGCTTTAAATTAAGCCTTTATTTGATATAATTTTTAAGCCAGACAGCAGCAGGAACTGAAGAACACAGCAGCTTTTTTTTTGTAGAAGACTATTCTTTGTGTATCTCTGTGGCCAACTGTGTATTGATGTCTACAGTTTTGTTGTTAAAGAAATCATCAATCAGTCATTATGATACAGTGTTGGATGTACTTCAGCCTTACATACTGACTACTGCCAGCCAAAATATTGATAGATTTATTTTCTAAGGTTATGTGTTACAGAAGTTAACTGACAGTTCAATAACTCAGCAGCATCCTTGAATATAGCTTCTTTATATTGTCTTGCTCTCATGAAGCAAAATGGAAGGGGGGGTAAAACCCAGCTGAGATGCACAGTTTCAGAGAGCTTTTCTGTATTTTTCAGGAAATATCCCAGAAAAGTATATTACAAAGTTAAAATACAGAACATCTCATCATCTTATCAATTCTTGGCTCTGCCATTTTTTGTGGCAGATTTGGGTATAAAGCAAATTTTCCAGTTTTTCACAATTCTTAAAAAAGAAATAGTAGTTGGAATTTAAATGAAAATGTATGCATAGGGCTATCTATTATAGCTGCATTGGACACATGAAAAAATCAATGTTTCAAGTCAGATTGCATATTTTTAATTCAGAAATCTGAATACATTTTAATTCTGGAAAGTACAGGAAATGTTTTTCAACTTAAGATTGTTTAAAGACAGAGAAGCTAATTTAAAAGATATGAAAAACTGTTGTCATTATTTATAACATTTCTGATGTGTTGGACTTACGAATGATGAAAGCTAAAGCTCTTGCAATGTTTCACAAACAGCGAATTTTTTCTTTGGAAGATAAATAATAAAAGAGGAGGCTATGAAAAAGCAGGCCCAGAAGTACTTCCTATCAGCATGACTCATGCTCCTAAATCTCATTCTGTGTCTGATACATCAATGTATGCTACCCTACATAAGCCTGTGGCTTACTTTCTATTGAAAGAGGAAATAAGATGTTTCAGGCAGGAGACAGAAGACCAGATTTTGCGACATGTATGACAAGATCTCCAGCTGATGGTGTTAGCACAGATTTACAGAGAGCCTAGGAGGACTGCTGCCTGCCTGTTAGCACCACTCAGTACAGCGTGTTTTGTGTCTCAGAGACTTTGCACAGCCGTGTGTTGGAAGCACCAGCCATGAACAGGAGTCCCGGTTCTGTGCTTACTGTGCTCAGGGATCCACAGAGCCAGGCCTCCCTTCTGGATGGAAAAGATAACATCATTCCTGTATAGGTGCTGTGCTCTGGTGCCAGAGGTTTGAGTGATGCCAGGAATTATATGATTTAGCAAGAAAAGGAGGGTGAGCTTTTAACCCCTGTTTGTGCCTGTGTTTGCAGGTATACATGTACACATGTATGTACTTTTAGGCCTTTCAATGTGCTCCTGTGCCAAAAACAGTGAAAATCAGAAAGTAAACGAAGAGGCATTCCTTTATCTAATGAGGTTGTTTGAAATGCTCTCATTCTGGTGCTCTAAGCATCCTTTTAGCAGGTGTCAACCTTTAGACATATCAATAAGAGCTCCACTGAGTTGCTACTTGTATTACTAACTGCCTTTGATGAAGAATGTTACAGTAAATCATAAAATTGGTAATATAAATGAGTAGAGATCCATGCCAAGTTTTTCTCCTACACTGTTTCACATGTTCCTCCAGCCTTAAATGAAGGTTACCTAATACATACATCATGATTGCACATGGAAGATTTCAAAGTGTCATTTAGCAATGATTAGTTTTCACAAAACAATGGAAAGCTAGCAGAGCTTTCTCACCAACACTCTCCAGACAATCAACTGCTTCACAAGAGCTCAGTCTTTGCTGTGAGTTCATTTCCCTTTCATCTTTTGCTTTACAGAATGGATCAAAAAATTGAAAAATATAGAAAACTGTAATGTGAAAAAGTTACAAAGTGAAGAACAGATCATACAGCCAGATTATAGGAAAGGGGATTGACTTCATGTTAAGAATGTCACTGATTTCTAAATATTCAAAGCAAACTTTTAAAGAAAGGCCATTTTGACTTTTTCACTTAAGATTGTGTTTTGTATGAAGGTTAAACTCAAATCTTACTGCGTTATTACTTTCCCTTGTTTGATATTAATGTATATACGTGGTTATATAGACAAATAAAATATTTGTTCCAAATGTTTGTGTTGAAATTACATGATATATGCCCCATAATAAAATAGTAGAAGGTCTGCAAAAGGAGTTAAAACAACTATTCTTGAAAAAGAAAATTGCTTCTTGATCATCTTCTAGTCTTTATCACAGAAGAGAGAGGGAAAGAAAATCAAAGGGATTTGCTAGATTCAGGCTGTGATCCTCCACAAGTGAGCTACTGGTCACTGGGAGACTGCAAAGATCCCAGGGAGAGCATTTGAGCATTTTTGTGTGGTTTGTGCACACTTTCCCTCATGCCTGTTTTTGTCTCTTTCTTGAAATATTTGAGAACCTTGTTTTGAAGTGGAATGTTGAAATCTTGGCATTCTTTCAAAAAATCTCTTGTTTACTACACAGACCTTACAGGATTTTTGCATTAATAGTTGTAAGATGGTAAAAGGGACATCAGCATGCAGGTTTATTATTGTTATGCAGACAAAGTGCATTTGTGGCTAAAAATATTAATTAGGAATGTCATGAGTTAGGAATCATTAGGTGCTTGTGAACAGTAGAGACAAGGGTTGACACGTTGTTATGTGACTTATAAATACATTTTCACTCGAAGTGACCTGCATAGAACTGTAGGTCACTTTATATTAGAGAGGATTCTATGGGTTTAGAGGGTATTTCAGAAATGAATGATGACAATGAATAAGAGCATAGGAAAGCTCTCATATGAAGTGAAAAGTGATTACCCTGGAAATAAGAAGACTCAGAGTTGACGTAAAAGTACAAAAAGCACCGAGTGGTGGCAAACAGGTGAGCCTCTATTGCAATGCTGGTGGAATTTAAATGGGGATGTTTAACACTAGAAAATGAATACTCCTCACCATGACATCAAAATTCTATGGGATATTGTTAGCAAAATTCATACGCTTGAATCTTGGTTATTTGTATAAAAAGAATAATAAAGAAAAATATCTCAAGTTTAGTGCTAGGAAAGAGCTTATAAAGAATTATTTCAGTATTTCTTTTAGTATACTGAAGGATCAGAAGTGGGATTCTGGTAGGATCAGATCTGCTACACTGACTTTTACACATGCATATGTGTGCACGTTTCACAAATGGCCCCGCCTTTACAGGAAATTTAAGTGTAGTAAAATGAAAAACATTCCATCACCTCACCCCTCAACCCTAGCACAGCAAACCCCAGGAGGCACCTTATTTTTGTCGGCTTTTATCTTGTGGGAGAAGAAATTTCTCAGGGAACACAGAGCTGAGCTTTGTCCTGAAAGGAAGCAGTTAATTCACTCCAGGATTAAGCCATCCTTCTTCCCAGCCCAGCAGAGAAGGGCTTCCTGGTTTTAGTGATGGAAGTGGAGTATGAGTCCTTCTACTTCCCAGTCCCTTTGGACAGATAAATAGAAAATAAAGGAGATGAAAGTTCATGGCTGGGCCCTTGCAAAAATGAACTGATGGGGGAAAGCTTTCTTATGGCAACTGATATCAAACAATAACAACAAACACTTTCAGGAAGGCCTGAGATGCATGAGGAAAATAACCTGTATTTCTTCTCAATGAAAATGTATAGTATTATATCCCATTAATATTGTGACCCTCTTAGAACACTAGAAAGGAGAATGCGAGACAGTTATGTTTCTTTTTTCTGCAGAATTACATGGAAAATGCTAGGATTTTCCACAAGTTGCAGCAACAAAAAGTATTATTTTTTTAAATATTTGGTACATTAATTGCATGGAGTGCTTATAGGGTATACATGAAATTCCAACACATTGTTCTTTTTTGTTCTCAGATTGGTCTATTTCCTCAGCAAAGCTTGGATTGACAACAGTAACTTGTCATTCACCTGAAAGTCCTTTCTAATTTCACGATTGATTTTTTTTGTCTTTGATCAAATTATATTATTGATTAAATTATATTTTAAAACACACTCGCACTTGGACTTCCTTAATTTTTCCAGCTGCCATTTCTTGTCTCACCAGCCAGCTGAGACTGTTTGTTATTGGAAATTAATTCTCTCAACACCTATCATGTAGTTAAAAAGCAAAACAAAGAGAATCTAATTCACCTGAGTGAATAATCCTTGAAGAATGCCTGCTGCTGAGTACTGAATAATGTAAGAGTACTTCAGAAAAAGAAAATAAATTAATTTCTCTGTTCCTGGGCTCCTATTTGCAGGACATCACTGGGACAGCTGGGACTCAAAGTTTCTGACTCCATCAAAAACTGAGGTTTGTGTGCCAAACAGACAGTTCCTCTATAGCAAAAATGATATCACCTCCTATTCTAGCTGAAAAAACCAAACATTCCGTTTGTTTTTCTCCCAGTCCACCTCCATGGCCACAGTGTTTTATTGTTGGAATTGAGCAATTGTTTTGGCCTGTGATCCATTGCTTCTCTTTCTTTTATTTTACCTTCTGGCTCTGAGAGAGACCAGCAGTTACATCTGTTAGAGTTAAGATACACTGCAACGACTCCGCTGATACGGGAGCCCTGTAGCACATTGGCTGTGCAGGACCAAGGAGATGGGCTTTTCTGTCTGCATGATCTATAACACTATGCAGCTAATTCAAGAAGAGTGAACTATTTTTGGAGGTTACCAAATGACTCAGAATAAAGAAGCAATTGTGTAACAGATGCAAAACTGAACATTCAGATTATCTGTCTGTTAAAAAACTGAAAGAAAATAACCTGATTTCAGTTCAGCTGCAGGGAGTAGGTTTCTTTGACAGCACCCCAAGTTAACTTGAAGCATGTTCCTGAATATAGAACCTTTGCTATCGTGAGCCACAGATGCTTTAAAAATTAAACAACCCCTTTACCCCCTTCTGATGACAGATATGAATTCTAGTGCAAGAGATTTAAGCCAGTGTTTGATATTGACTGCATTGCACCTAGAGTTTTAAATCCTATTATAAAATTATTATCTTATTAAATGAGGAGTTTAACAGTTTGCTTGTATAGTTGACAGTCAAAACAACATCAGTAGTGTTTTCACAGAATAGGAAAAATGATAAAAATGATGAAGACTGAGTATGTACTAAGTGTCAGCTCTGTCAGGATCATGGGCTTGAGATATAAGTTTTAATATAATATTTCTCAAAACTTATTGATCCTCTGTACTTAAAATTCACAAGTTCCCCTCATAATGCTTCAGGAATGTAGCAAATGTCACTTCAAATTCAACACCTGGAAAGTTTTGCACTTGATTAAAAGAAAAAACAAAATTACTGCAGTATTTCCTCTTAAAAACTGAGACAACCAAATAGCCTTAATATTTCATCAGTTTTCTAAGGCAGTGTATTAGGTGCACTGCATGAGGTTAAGACAGTACATAAAAGGAAATAAGCAATTTTAAAACTTAGCCACTGTTGTATAACTCTCATATAAAGATGAGTTGTAAAAATTAGGCTCAGGTGAAATCAGTGGCATGAATTCAACAGAGCGTTGATTTCACCCCTGCTGCCAAAGTTCTTCTTTCTTTGACCAGATCCTGGGCTTAGAGGAAATATTAGTAGTGAAGTGACTTATTGTACTGTAAGATAAGGTAACCTGATATGAACATGCTAAAGTGGAACCACAGAATGGAGTCAGCAGTGGTTTACCCTTGCATATTGAGCTCTGAGGGAAAAAAAAGCCACATACACAGAATTAATTAGAAACATGGGCAGACTGATGGAGGACATACCCTGTTTTGGCTGAGATGAGGGCTGTCAGCAAATTAGCACTGGTTGAGTAGATAGGTGGAATTTTTCCTGTTGTGTTGGATTTTTCAGGTTAATATGGTGGAACTCCTTACTGTTTCTGTGCTGGAGGCTGGGTGTTAGAGAAAGCAAAGCTTGCAGGGCTGTGGGGAAGGGACAGAGCTGTGACAGTCACTAGAGACAATCTCAGTGTGTGCTTCTCATACTTGTGACACCTACGCGCAGAGAAAACTCTGCTCGTGAAGGGGGAAACAAATTCAGTTCCACTGTGTTTTTTTCTACTTGGCTCTCCAACTCTAATGAATGAAAATTCATCTGGAGAAACACTAATTGGGTTTGACACCACAAACACGCAAGTAATAGGAGCAGGTTTCTCGTCTAGGCAATCTGATGATCTAACAAGCTGTCTCTATGCGAATAGCTAGTTTAGGGTCTTGTGACGTTGTTCATTAGTTTTCTAACACCAATCTTTACAGTACACTTCCCAGTTTGGTGTTGTATCTCCTTCTCTAGCTATAGGCTCTGTTCCTTTATAACCAAGATAATGCTTCTTGCTAACTGATTGACAATCACCAGCAAAGAATTATCACTCCCCAGCACTTCACTCCTCTCACAGTATCTCTGAGGATGTTTGTTTCACATTGATGTCATTTTACCATTAGTGGCAAGGTGACCAGATGAGTTGATCAAGAAGGTGTCAGTAAGTATTTATAAATGGATATTTGGAAAATTTTTCAATGCTGAAATTACTTTTGTGCAAGAGAGATGGTTGAATACTATTGTATTTTTAGGAATGGTCTAACTGTGGGAGTGTAATAGCTGATTGCCCAGAGGAAGTATCAAAATCCTGTGATTAGCTAGTTCTTTGTTCACGCCAGTGCAGGAATTTGAAAAGGGCAAATGGGTGAGAATGTTTGTAGTTCTATGAGCATGGCAAGATGAGAATAGTAGTACATGTGTTAACACATGTATCTGTAAATAATACTGGACTGGCATCATTAGGATTGCAGCAGAGCATCCTCTGTATCTTGTCAGAATTTAAAATCATCTACAATTCTCGTACATCCTACATTCTTACTGCTTTTTTGTGGTAATTCTTATTAGTGGGAAAAATTCTTCTTATTTAAAGTAAGTGTGTTGTTTTCATGTCCCCCTAAAATAAAACTAATTTGCTATTATAGAATAAGTGCATTTAACTGGAATGGCAAGTATCAGCTTGGTTTTAGGAACACAGGATTTGCAGAGAGATGTGCCGTTCCATTCCTTAGCTCATCACAAAATTGTAATGTGGAGGGAAAAGTATTTTGAACACATACATAAAAATCAACAAAGGCGGTGCATCTAACTATTTGTCTTGGAAGTTTCACACATTTCTTGTTTTATAATGAATCATAACATGAATGTAAATACCAATTGCAATCTTCCAAAAAGTAGGAAGTTTCAGCTACTATTTTTGGTCACTCACTGTACAAATAAACACTTTGAATATCATAGGAAGAGCTACTCATAAATGGAGCATTTCTCAGTTTAGAAATACTTTGTTCTATACTGTTTTATTTAGGCTATACCTATAAATAGAAATTAGCTCCTGAAAAAGGAGTTTACTATGCTAAATCTTACTGTTTTATTTTGCTACACAGCTAATCCTGGAAAGGCTAGAAAATAGTTAATAGGCAGTCAGTAAGATCTTGTAAGATGACATTTGGAAATCCTGCAGTCATATTAGTCATTAGCCATGGCAATATTCTGCCATAAGGCAATGAGTCAGACGATTGATTAGAGAACCTCATCATGATATACCCTCTGGCATGAATATGGAGAGAGGGAAAGGAAAATGAGAGAGTGCATGGGACACAGGACAGTACCATGGAGGATTAGAAGGGCAAAGAAAGTCTGAAATAGCTTATTTTTTAGAGGTAAAGGGTAATGGAGAAGAGGGAAACAGCATAAATCATGGATCTTGGGGACCCACAGGTGTACTACCATCATACTTTGTGAGTGAAGTCCTGCATCACTGGAAAATCGAATTTTTCTTACAGTCCTGGCATGGCATCTTGTTCTAGACATGAGGCAGCTGTTAGCTACCTTCCGTACAGGTGTTCACTAAAAGTCTTGGAGAAGACTGGCATCGAAACACTGTCTGCTTTTAATTCTGCCCGTTTTCTCAAATGGATGTGTAGATATGTATGGCTTTACCAGCTATCAACACGTGTGCTGAGGAGCATCAGCAAAACTAACAGTGCACAGAAGCTGACAAAAGGCCAACAGAGAACACTGGACAAATGCTCACCCTTGAAAAAATTGCTAGGCACTGCAATTAAAAGGAAAGATCTCTGCTATTTAGGAGTTTGTGATGCTTTTACAGTGGCCCTACTATGACTCCCCTGCTGCAGTTTTGGAAATTAGCACACCACTTTTGGCTGTGATACTCAGGTATGCAAGGCTGGGTACCTGCCCCATCCTTGCAGTCAAGCTTAAAAGCTGCCAGCTCCTGGTGGGAGGAAGGCAGTGCACAGAAAATACAGTTTACTGTACAAAGTATTGTACAAATAATGAGAGATGCAGCTAAGTGCAGCTAAGATTTTACTGCAGCACTTTTTTTTTTTTAAATTCATGTCCTTAATGTGTGCTATTCTCCGTAGCAGGGCATGATGACTTAAGGACCTTATTTGCAGTATTTCCAAATGACTGGGTCTGTCTTGGTTTTTTCCTGTATCAAATTATCAAATTCATCTAGGTCCTCAAGTGATGTGCAATTCTATCAAAAAATTGGTGAGCTTTGTAATTTTGCAGATTTAGTACCATTTGTTCAATATATTCATGTGATGAACAGTCAGAGGTGCTTGTGCCTTCAACGCAGGGGAGCTGACAGTAACGTGTTCTTCATAAAGGCACTGTCTTTTATGATGTTCACTGGCTTTCCTGGCTTGCTGGGCTCATCTCTTTTCTGAGGCATTTCAGGAAAGAGCTTCCAAGTTTTGTTTGTGTTTATAGAAAAGATATTACATTTGTAATACAGGGAAAAGCTGATTTGTTGGGGTTTTTTTGGCTTATTTTCTAAGTATTCTGAAATGAATACTCGGATGAGTATGAAATACAATGAGAGTATGAAAATACTCTCCCTGCAATAAACACTTACTATAACTACTTTATAAATCAAAATGAATAATTTATTGTTTGTGCTTTTAAAAACTGTGTTGATCAATATGAAACATTTCAAAAGAATACATACAGATGATATTATTGGCAAACAAGATTGCTGCCAAGATCAATGTAAAACTCCCAACGTCTTCAATGAGGCTGTTTTCAGACTGGGATGTAGGAGGTTACATTTCTGCAGACTGCCATGACAGAAGTTCATAATGACAGATAGTACTTTCCCCAGAATTACAATAGCCAGAAGAAAGATCAGAAGAAGCAGCTGTGAAGAACAAACAAAGGCACCAGGAAACCGGTTTAATTTCTCAAAATTATCAATTCAATAAAAGGTAGAATCAGGATCAGAGCTCTGATATTTGAAGTCAAGACCTGGTTTCTGCCTAATGATGTTGCTTCACATGCAGCTTTCTGGGGCTCATCAAGACACAGATCTTATACAGCGTGCAACAACAAAATCAGCTGTAAGAACAAGCTTCAGCAGATTACTCCCCACCACCACTAATTAGTGTTCATAGTGGCATCTTGCCTTTCTCTCTGCCCTATCCCCACTCTTCTGAAGCACTTCCCTCTCTGCCACTTCTGTAAGCCTTGAAGCTCTCCTTACTTAGACAAAAAAGGCAAATGGGAAGAAGGCTTCATGCCTCACATGCTCATATAAGCAGTGGACCACAGGGCCAGGTAACAGAGTTACTGATTTGAAAAAAGATTTCTGTTTGCCATGCCTTTCAAATTATTTAATAAATCTCTTCTTCTTCATAAGAAATCTGGAGGGCCTATGTCTAAATCATCTTTGGGGGAATATGGTGATATAAACACATTTAATTATCTTAAACAGCTAGAATTTCATGACACAAATATTACAATAAACAAAAATACTGTTGAAAGCTACACAGCATAAGGATAATGCCATATGCCATTAAAATATATTTATCTTAATTGTCATATTAATCGGTTGATCCTGTGGGCTGTAAATTTATCATAAGTCTGGTCTGCATTAAGAATGGATCATAAGACTGTAACTGCAAATCCTCGTGCCACTTAATAGGTAAAATTAGGTGTCCCATTAGTCACAGTTGTGACTAATTTCACCTATTCTGATATTATTATGAACATTATGCAGTTGTTTTAATATCTTTGTATAAAGATTAGCTTAGCTGTTTTATTATGTTTGTGTCTTACTCTGTGATGTCTCATTTCTTTTGTATAACTGCTATTACTAACAGTCAGTACATGAAGGAGTCCAAGGACTACACTCTTTTCTTGAGAGTACAATTATTCCCAGATAACACTGGAAAACTATGAAAGTGTCTAACATAGAAACTATTTTACATGGAAACAGTCATCAAGATTAGCAGCTACTGTGGTTCACTAATCACTAAATTTTAAGGAAAATTATCTGCAATATAAACCACCAACAAATAAAACAGAGTTAAGGTCACGGTCAAATTTTTCAAGAGCATATAGGACATCGCTTATGCCAATCAAAGACTTTTTGAGTGCATTCTGAAATTTCTTTATGGGCACGTAAAGGTGACTGAGGATCATAATCTCGCCCTTTGTGACAGCCTCACATTCTCTGCCCAAAATATAAGGAGGCTTTGAATATAAAATTACATGTCCTATAGAAATCTTAGTCCAGAGCTCTTGACCCCAGAGTCAGCAAAAGAAGATGAACTGCAGTAGCCACAGAAAGCAGATGAATCTTGAGGAAAACAGATCTCAGGAAGACTCTATCTATTTACGCAGAGCAGCTGTACAATATCTGAGGAAAAATGGTGAATCCCTCAATCACATGTTGATTAAAGCTGGAATAGCTGCCTTTTTTTCTGACTGCTAAACAAAGTAACTTTATTAGAATCAGAAAACTAATTTTATTCTGAGACCTACTCTCTTTCTGCATCTGTGTCTCTTCCTTCCACGTTTGCTACTTGTTAAATTTCTGCCAGGAGCCTGCCTGCCCTCTAAAGCTCAGCTTCTAGCTATGGATTTAAATAAATAATAGGAGTGTTTTATACTTTTTGCTTCATAATGTACTCCTAATAACTTTTTTTAACATACACAGCAGGCAAAACAACATTAAAGAGAATGGAAGGACTGATTTTCGATTAATCTGAGTTTGGTTTTAGTTTTTTAACTACAGAAAATTCTGATATTAGGGAGTTTCGTAATTCAAACTGCTGATGAGTAGCAGCCTTGGAATGAGATCTTAAATGAAGATGGTATAGCTTATTCTGTGGACCTTGGATCAGACCCTGAGAAAATTTCAAGTTACTTGCTGTGTAGGACCATACAGACCAAAGTTTAGTTACCATCCCTCAGAGTTTTCACAAGGCTGAAGCTACATTGTATGGTTGTGTTGTACTGAACTTCAAGGGAATTATTTAATGCAATATACTTCCTGGGTTTTCCATGACACTGGAAACTGATTAAAATTTTAAAGTATATGGTATTAAAAAGAAAACAAACCAAATCTGGAAAAGATAAAGCTTTTCTCACAACAAAGCAAATTTTCTTATCTGCAGCAGATGAGCAGTAGGAGTTAATATAAAGACAAAACATAGGTAAATGGCTCTGACAATTTAATCTTCATCATTCTAGGTGTCCCATGCTTGCTTTAAATGAATACATCATTCATAGCTGGATATCCATCAATTCATTCATGATAGGATAGGCTTTTGTCCCATTTGGGACTATATTCCTTGTATGTATTTGCATAGATACTGACTCCTGCTTTACTAAGTTGGGAGAGGCATACAAGGGCACTTCATTGGAATGACAGGAAATAAATTTTTTATATGTACAGGTTCTCCCCAGTCTTAAGGTCAGGTTTACTAGCCAGCAAATGGGATAAGAGTTGCCACACTTTTTAATTAACCCATTCTTTTTCCCGTGACTGTCAGTAAATTTACCTTTGGCTGCCAGAATCCAATTTCTGTTGGCAGCATAGGCATTGAGACATGTACAGCTTGTGCAGACTGCAGCCTGTATCAGTACTTAGTGAGCTCTGAATTTCATTGCTAGGCTGTTCAGTGCCCCCACAATGTCTTTCAAAGTCTTCTAGGCTCTGGTTTATTGTATTACCTTTGGCAGTCTGAAATGCAGTAATTTATATTTGTCACAACTGCCCTTCAACTGGTGTGGTGCTGTTACAACCTTGGGCTTTTTTGTCTTGTCTTTTTTTATCAGTGAGGGAGTCCAGTATTCTGAATAATTAAAACCACATAAATAGTTGATCTTGGTGATACAGCATGCCACACTAAATGTCTTACGTAAAACCCATGTATTTTTACTTCTACTTTCTCATTTGCTTGAACTAAATTAAAGAAGTCTCATCATGAAAAATTAAAGATGATAAGAATAGCCATTATTATCCTGTTTACTACATGCAGCTGAAGTAGAGATATTTAGCTTTCTCCTGAGGAATGGTTTGATGTATATTTGTTTTCAATTAAATTTGCATATGCCACTTTAAAGAGAAAGATACTTTATTTATCTCTATTTGCTTTCACTAAGGAGGGAAAAAAAGTTCCCCCCTCCCCCCCCCCCCCCTTTCCTGCATCACTGCAGGAGAGCTCTGTATTGTGCATCATAAAGAGATTGGGAAGCTGGGTAATTAATCATGGGCTTTTATGTAACAGAAAGTTTAAAATTCATTAGCTTTATATCGGAGCGAGTGTTATGAGGGAGAACATGTTATGAATGAGAGGGAGAGCCGTATAATTAAGGAAGTGTGTAAATAATAATGAAAGTCATTAGTGCCATTCAGTTTCTAAGAATGTCATAATGTAATTGGAGCATTAAAGTGAAATTTGTGATGACAAACATTAACGATACAAAAGAGAGAAAATGTGGTTATCTTTAGTTTGACAGATAATGTCAGCTTTCTTGCAAGGCCCAGATGGTGCACAGGAAAATGTTATGAACAGTTTTGTTTTAATATTTTTATGATGTGATATTTGGGGATACAATGTCACAAACACACAAGGAAGTTTACATTTGTGAACCACTAGTGCCTTTGAGTACAGAGCCCAATGCTCAGCGACTGAAGCAACATATAGGGAAAGTCTTGTCACTGATGCAAGACTGTTGTTGCAATAAAGGTGAGTCGCAGTGTAGCACGTTATTATGTGGCAGTGAAGTTTTCTGTCTGTCTCTCTCTCTCTGGATATGCAGTTTGAATCTTTCCTTTATTAAAAAAAAAAAAGAGAAAAAAAGAAAAAGAGGGGGAGGGAGAAAAGGAAGAAAATGATTTAACAATTATGCAGGAAATTATATGATGCTAAAATTGTACCATATTCTGCTCTTTCAGTGAAGGGACTTTCTACAGTTATTGCACATTGCAAAGGCTATAATTTTAGGGAGTGAAAAAATGTAGATTCCAAACAAAGGAAAATTTAAATATGTCTAGTGGATAAGGCAAGGCGAAACAAAAAGAAGGCAGCTGGAGAAAATTTGAGGGAACAGTATTATTTTAAGGGCAGTGGCTTAGAAATAACTATTCTTAAGACTCCAAGACCTGGAAGGCCAAAGATCTCAAAATTCTGGAAGCTTAAGCATCTGTCTTTGTGTTCTGTCCATGAAGTACAGTGTTGTGAGATTTCCTACTGCCCCCATCACTTGGTGCCGAATGTACCTAATTTTTACATAAGCAGTCATTCATTCTTTACTGTACTCTCTTTTCTGCAGCCCAGTAGCCGACACAAAAGTTGATTCCAAATGTTGAAGATGAAGCACTGCAAATTGCTAAATTAATGCTAATTAGTCTCACATTTGGTTGACAGATTTAAGAAATGGTCCAAATGAATGAAAGTGGAGAGGTGAGGGTGATTACCTCAGTGGATTTAAACCCATAGCTCCTTGAAAAACCTCTAAGACCTCCAACTGTATGACAAAGGCCACATTTTTTCACCACTGACAGACCTTGAGAGGCTTTTTAAATGATATAGCAGGAATTATTCTCTGCTTATTGTAGGGCTGCTGCTACTTTTGGGATCTTTGAGTAGGATGGTTCAAAGTCGAGTCACACCGAGTATGCCAAATTGTGGTTACATATCTGCCTCTTCTGGTCATTTTTACTGAGGATGAACAAAACCAGTGTGATGATACATAACCTGTGAAAAGAGGTTGCCTCCAGTAGTTTGTAAAGGGTTGTTTTTGGAAAGTGTGATTTAGCATTGGTTGGGATTTTTTGTTCGGTTTGATTTGTTTTGTTTAGGTGTTTTTTCAGGTTGCTCGGGTTCTTTGGCACATCTGCACACAGCTTTGCATGTAAAACACAACATGGCCTTAAAGGGGACAAGCACTTAATTTCACATGGATTGTGAGGGGAGCTGATCTGCCAGAAAATTCTGTATAACTCTATATATTCTAAATAACTCTCTCTATTGTGGAGGGCATCCCCAGCTCCTCTTGAACAAGTTTCATGGCCAATGTTTGTTTTTTGCTGCTTCTCTAACCAGATGAGCTAATGAAGGTGGCCAGTGTGAGCCTCAGAGCATACACTGCAGTGAGGTAGGGTGGGCAGCAGGAAACCAACACATCCAGGTTACACAGACGCTGTGGCCAGGATTCTTTCTAGAGATTCCAATGCGAGAAGTTAAACATTATTCTTAAAAATTTTAAAGGAAAACTGAAAAATGGTATCCGGTTGAAGAGTGTCAACATAGTACTGTAGTATCAAGTGACTTGTGAAAAATACCTACAAGGTAGGCCTAGACCTCATGTAAATTGGGAGCCTTCTCTTACATTTAAAACATGCATTTCAGATAAGACTAGACCTTCTAGAAGCAAAAGTTAAGAGGGTACCACGTTCAGGGGAATTTCAAATGGAAGAGCTGGTTGTTAGTGAGTACTCAGAGTTACATGGGCTGATTGGCACAGCAAATCTTCCTTTTTTTTTTCACTTCCAAATCATTTGCCAACTTCATTCTCTAGGTTTTCATATGGTTTCCAATCTACAGCTATGGTGATGGTCTTCTCAAAAATATACTTGGTTTTGAGTGGTGAACCAAGCCTACAATACCACAAGCATGTTTTACTGCTTGGTTTTGAGTGGTGAACCAAGCCTACAATACCACAAGCATGTTTTACTGCTATTCTTAATATTGCTCTAGCAGGATTTCTATAAGGTAAGTGGGGATTCCTCTCAAGATTGTTTTTTTCTTCTTTCCCCCTCTCTGTCTTTTCCTGGATCCACTTGCTTACCCATGAAGTTCCCTGGTCCCTTGGCTTCCCTTCTTCCAGGACACCTTAAGGGCAGATGTAGGTCTCTGATGTTTTAGCAGTGAGAGAGATACCATGTACCTGAGTTGAAAGTCTGTATTACCCACATCTTATTGTGGTAGCTGAAAATTGTCACCAAAGCTTGTCTGCTGGCCAGGTGTGCTAGGAGGTAACCTTTGCTTTAGACAAAGGGCTGCAATAAAGACTTTTCTTGGTAAGATCGTGATGGGAAACCGCTTTGTGCCAGTGAAGTTTTTTGTGACTCTATGGCTCCTGTGCCAAGGGCTGTAACTACTCCCTGGCAGATGCTGTGTTTGTCATATGTCTCCTTAGAGCCACTTGTATTTGTGAGCCAAGCAGTTCCTGGGCTCTTAGGTGACCCTGAGCCATTGGATTATTAAAGCTCATAAATCCTATTGAGAGAGTTTGGAATTTCCTCAGCCTGATTTCTTCCCTACAGTACTCTAATATGTGCAGGTAGTGCACATTCTCTACAGTGAACCACAGATCTCAAGACAACTAACTCACTGCATTCCCTGCCTGGCACTCTCCCTCCTCCTCTTTTTCCCACCATTTTCCCTCGTGCCCATTCTAACACCACAGTTCACAACACTCTAGCTGACTCTCTTCTTACTACTCTTTCTCTTACTCACCACTGCGTTTTTTGTAGCTTTGTCCTATCATGCATGCAACACATATACATTATATAAAGTACCACTATGCTAAGTTTCTGTATCAGAGATATGTTTCTGTCCAGTACAACTGAGAGCTGCCCACTGCCTGAATATCTCACGCTGTCACAGCTCTTTCAATGCTGTCAGCAATGTGACTGAGTCAGAAGGATACCAGGCTGAGCCCTTTCTGTGGTCTCTGGATTACTTTGGAACATCTTTTTTGGAGCTGCCAGCCACCCATCAGCCCATGAAACACTCCACTGCTCCTCCTACACTGTGACCTGAAAGTCCCCCAGTCCTCCTGCCTGTAAACATAAATTGAGGAAACGGCTACAACACGAGAAACCATTTGCACAAATGCTAGCTGTCAAAGCCAGAGTTCAAATTCCTGCTCATCTTCATCACAAAGTCACAGCTGATCAGTGCTGCAGGAGCTACAGTTTCCAGTCTTAGGGGGAATCAGGCAACTTTTTTTTTGTGGGGTGAGGAACTCCACACTGTAATATCCTTTTCAAGATACACAGATATGGCACATCAAACACTTTGGGATTTCTAAAAGAAACTAAGAGGGGATTTTGAAATGTCAAATACAAAGAAATGATTCTTTGCTTTTAGTGGGAAAAAAAAATCTGCCTCAGCCCCTCTAGCAACAGATTATATTTTTAAAGGGTTGTTCACTGATCTTTCTCCAAAGAAAGACTGAGATTTCGATACCTGATCTTAATCCTAATGAAATCCATTGCAAAATTCTTACTGAGTTTATTGGAAAGAGCATAAAGCTTCATTTTTTTTTTGTCAAATCTGATATACCAGTACATACTTTACACAAATTTCTTGGGTAATTTTCCTTCACTTGAGATATTGTAGCTGGAAAAATATTTCAGCTCTTCCTGAGAAGTATTTAAAACTGGAGCAATTTGGCTACATTTACATATTGTAAAGTGCCATTTTAAACATAAGCATGGTATTTTTAAGTCCATCTGCAAATTATGCATGATTAATTTGTTTGTAACATGTAGGACATAAAAATGGAAAGAAGTTTAAAAATAAATAAAACTCTCTAAAACTGATCTTTTACACTTAAGATTATGATAAAATATATCAACAGTTACCTTATCATACTGTTGTGCCTCAAACTGAATTATTCCATAACTCCAAAACACAACAGACTTTGTGTTAGAGGTTTTCTTCATGGAGAAATTACTAGAAGCAGCAGAAATGTGCAACCAATTGTGCAAGCTTTTATTAATGTATTTAGTAGTACTTCATGCCTTTTGTACCAGGAATCTGTGATTGCAGAACTGCAAGAAGCTCTGTATGTTTCTCTGACATCTCATACTTCCGGTCTGATATCGGGTTTTGAGAGCCCAGTAAGGTTTTCTTGGTTTCTAAGTGAAACTGAGATATCATAGCTAGAAAGTGTGCTCGCAGTGAACAAGTAATATAATCTGTTGTTACGCTTTGGAAATACCTTGAGCTGAAGCATTTGGTGTTGTCTGTAGGAATCCTGTAGGAATTTTGTGTACATATGTTCATATGTACACATATATGTTTCACCTCTATGTGGTGGTCCTATTGCACAAGGACACTTGGCAATACCAGAATCCTAGAACACATGTGCTGCTGGTTAATTAATTAAATGCTTTATTCAAGAAAATATTTGGTGAAATAGGTCCCGCGTCTTTTCTTTTTTCCTGATTATCCTTGAATTTTGGCCATGTAACAGACAGAAAAAGGTGTCAGAGGTCTGAATAGTTGATCAAGTTCTGTTTCTGCTTAAACACACAGCTTCTGTGGACTTTCATGAAGCTTAAATGGACAGCTATCCCTGTCTGTGTTTTCAAATCAGGACAGGCAGCAGCAAGTCGTTGCCGTGGTTTGCCATGACTTCAATATTATGATTGTGAAATGATTGTGATTTTTCTTTCTACAAAGAAAAGTCCTCAAGAAAGGGATGTAGGCTGCATATTCTGTCAGATTACTATCTGACTGAGAAGGTCTGGGGTGACCTCTTAACAAAGGAAGGCAATTTCACTTATTTGCACATGCTGTGTTTGATGCTGCTCAACCTTCTGAGTTGAAAAACTACCTTACATGATACTGGAGTGATACTGGGGTTTTTTTCCTGATTGTTTCCATTGGTGTTGCTGAGGCTGACATCTTTTAGCATTTGGTAACTTGCTCCAGGCACATCCAGCCACATAGGAGAGGGCGGAACAAACTGCCAGACTACAGCTTGGATTAATTTTTATCTTCTTTCAGATCTGACATATAGTTTTGGCTCTTCCCACTCTGAAGACACTCCAGTATCTCAACGGTGAGAGATAAGCTGTGGACACAGGGCTGTTTTACATGTTCATTGTGTCTGGTGACTGGAGCAAGGTTCTGAAACACTCATTCATCTCTCATCCCCTTCCCTTCTCGAGGTGAGTTGTAAGGCATTTGGGTAAGGCATGAGTGAGTACTGCTTTTATGTCCTGGCGTAGTGTGCATTCTCTCCCTTCTCTGGGTACCCTGCTTGAGAGTGGAGGAATGATGGGCAGCAGCCAGGTGAGGTCCTCTCTATTTCACTGCAAGTTCAGAACAGTTTTGATAACTGTCTTGGAAAATTAACTTTGGTCCATTGTTGAGATGGCTGAAGCATCCAATAGCAAAAAGCAAGGAAGTAGTCCTTGCCCTGTCACCAGGTGTAGCACACTAGTGCCACTTATAGCCTCTCTGCTGTGTTTTTTTTTTGCTTTCAGATGGAACCTGTAGCACAGTGTGGGAATATGTTAAAGAATGAAATTAAAAGTAGATGGAGCCACACACGACCATCCTAGGAGGGAGCCACATCAGGAGGTGCATTAGCAGAACAGGTTTTGGTGTGCCTAGCTGAATGCCTCTGATCACTTGAAGTGTGTACCAAGAGCTGGCTAATGCACACCCTGTTGTGGTTCATCACTCACTGCATTCTTCCAGTCTGATTCCATTCAGCAGTCCCCAGTAAAAGCAGGTGTTTGCTTCTGAGCGGAAAGAGGTATTCCAGGGGTGCAAGGATAATACGTACTAAAGCAGACATTTCCCCACAACTCTCCCCCAGCTGTCTGTATATTTGTCCATATTTACTGGTACACGAGTTCTACTACATTCATTAATCATGCCAAACTGTCTTCTCTAACTAGGGCTTTCTGAAAGCACATCATGAAAGGAGTGCATTTTTAACTGTGTATTTTAAATAAGAATTGTCTGTCTGTGGGAGTTGGATTATTTGTATCACTGCAGACAGAAATGATCTCTATATTTCATAGGACCTTGCTGCTTTGTACTTATTGACTGTTTATTTTTCATCCACAGGATTACTAATTGCAGCTAGCACCAGACGCTTCTGTCTCCTTTCAGGTTATTGTAGTAGAGGGCATTGTACCAGATGCATGGTTATTCACAGACATGCATTTCCAGCAGCTGAATTGCTGGATCTGCTCTAAATGATCTATGGCAATTACATTTGGCATTGTACAGCTATAATTTTACTGCATATTAATAGCCACCTAGCAAAGAGGTAAATGCCCTGTTCTCGGCTGGGTGCAGAATGAATGCCTGGATGTATTCAATTGGGTAAAACGAGGCCCGGGTTTTAAATGCATAGCAGCGGTTTTATGTATCGGAAATGCGTGTGCTGGTGAATTGCCTGTGTTCCTCTGCCTTGATGGTGTGCAGCAAGACTCCGAGGGATATATCATCAAGCCAGATCCTAGATAGAGACATGCTGGGCAGGGGAGGGGGAAGGGGATCATGTGCCCCGTTTCTAGTGGCTCATCTCCTACCACCCAAAATCTGCTGCAGTCCTTTTTTGTTGTTTTTTTTTTTTTTTTTTTTACCCTTTTCAGCAGCTCGGCTGATCAGCCTGAAGGTTGTCAGGTTTCACCAGCAAAAATAATAATTAAAACCACCCTCTCTAGACCTTTCACTAAAGATATCC
>VZTH01012271.1:178-17430 GCA_013397815.1 Aleadryas rufinucha
TTTCTTCGCCTTGTTTCTGTAAGATTGGGGCCTGGCCCGAGGGGCTCGGGGAGGCATCGCGCACCCGGCCAGCATCCCTACCAGGTGCGCTGCCCGCAGGCCCTTTGTGCTTCCCTGCGTCTTCCCGGGTTTGCTTTTAGCGATCCTTCCATGTGCTCAGTCCACTCGTGCCCTGGTGGGAGCCTGCGGCCTCAGGGTGTCACTTGGGAAAAGCTTCTCAAATCTGTCGGGGTTTCACCGCCACGCGTTCTTGCTCTGAATAAAAGGTGAAATAAGCAACGGCCACTATTAACCTTTGATCTCCACATAAAACCTTGCAGAGCTCCCAGGTGTAGAGCTAATCCACGTGCACCTGAAGAGCAGAGCCACTCTTAGCAGCGCTGCTTGAGGGCATACTCAGGTTGCTTACTCCCAACCTCAACACCTGTCTAGTCATTCACTAAATTACAAACCTTTTTCAAGAAGAAACGGAGAAGTAAATCAGTTACAGTTTACCCTTCAGATATGTTCGCTCGTTACAGAGAACTTAGAATTTTAAAAGTTGCTGAAATGAATTTGGAGAGATGTTCTTAGCAATTTTCAGAGACTTTTCAAAACAGAAATTGCCTTCATAAAGTGGTAGACAACATAGCCATCTAGGAGGGATGTTCGTATTAGAAGTGTTTTGTCGGGGTTGGAGTTTGTGCTGCTTTGCCTTATGGCCTTGTGCCACTTCTCTCTTCCAGCTGGACTCTTCCTGTCATTGAGACAGACCCCAGGAGCTTTAGATATCTAGAGTCCATTGTCACAGTTAAGTGAATGCCTCTTGCCAGCACTCCGTGAGTGGAGATGTCCCTGCCATTAATAGGACCCTTGGCTGAGCTTAGCCATTGGAGACTGTATTCCTCATTTGTACGCCTGCCACTATGCCCAAAGTTCAAAGAAAGAGTTGATGTGTTCATTGGAGCTTATAATTGCCGTGGGAACTTTTAGGTTGCATTCAAGGTTGATGTAGGTTCACTAACATAGTGAGTTCTGTGGAAGTATGTACACAGAAAATCCGTGGGCAAGCAGTGCACTAGTGGCAGTGACTGACTTCAGGTGTGTAACAGAGTGGCAGGGAAACAGCCTGACCTGACTTGTTATATTCTGAACTTCTAGGGCTTTGGTGAAGTTGGTTTGTGTTCATCCAGAAGGCAATGGACCATGCCAGAGCAGCAATCTCTAACTTGGTAAGACATAGTACCCCAATGTTGTTTGTCTCTTGGTGGGCTGACAATACTGCAGAAGAAAGGTTCAACAACATCTGTGTATGAGATTGTATCATATTCTTTTTCTATTTTTCCGTGTAGTTGGTTATCTATTTGAACATACATGGGTTGTAGAATTGAGTATAGCTATCCTGTGCAACAGGTGGCTGTGTTGATGGAACTGTATGAAAGACATTAGATCAGTACTGAGCTATATTTATTCAAAAAAATATCACTACTTATCAGTAGCGGAGAAGATGATGAATCCAAAGCAGCGTTAGGTGCTGCTGTGTGGGTGGTGAGCCAAATGTCACTGCAAGTAGCTGGCCATGATAAGGAAGTGGCTCAAGTGGTTCAGTTCTGGTGGGGTTATCATTAACTGCTGTCATGTCTTGGGTCTCTCAGAAAACTGGTAAGAAAGGAGGGAGCGGGCCTTGAACAGAGTTGCAGAAGGAAGTGCTGCAGAGGAAGCAGTTCAAATGCTACTGGGACAATCAACATGTGTTCTATTGTTACTTGGGGGTGGGAATTCAACCTCAAGTCCAGCTTTTGAAAGCAACCTGTGCTTGAGACAAATGTGCGGGAGGAGGGACTTCTGAACTTGTTCAGCCAAGCCTGCCAATCCTAGAGAGCTTGGATTGTGAAATGACCGGAGGCTAGGACTGTGAGTGTGGTGGTTTGGTCTCTGAACAAGAATGGAGGATATGTGGGGTTGGGGCATGTTCTCTGTGTGAGCACATGCCTCAGGTGTGAGGGAAGCCAAGCTGTGGAGCAGCTGAGCAGGGAGAGTGTTAGGACAGACTGCAGTGTCGCCCTTTCCGAAATCTGAGCAGGCAGCCACTTCACTGTGGGTAGCGTGGGCCAGAGTGAAAGTGCAGGTCTGAAATGACATTGGTTTCTTTTGCCCAAGCAAGCAGATATCTGGTCTCTTCACTTCCAGCTCTGACATGTAGTTTGAGAGTGAGCTGAGAACTGTGGATGAGCTGCTGAGGTTGTAACAGGCTTGGGTTCTTGTCACTGGCTGCTTCTCCAGTACAGAGGAGAGGGCTGCAGGAGTGCTGTTCCCAAAGCTATTCCTTTGGCCTTTTAGCCAGTCTCACTCCACTCTACAGCACAACCATGGCTGCAGGCAATTTCAGCATCTCTAATGGAAGCTGAGTGGTTCAGCCAGTGCCTGGCTATGCCTGGAATGGAGTTAATCTGAGCAGCTGCCTTGTCCAAGGGCTGCTGTTCTGTGGGGGCTGTGCCTTGCACCTGTTTAGAAAAGTGGGCTCCAGACTGGAAGCTCTGCTGGGGCACTGGTAAAAACCTGTCAAACGGTGCCAGTCATTGGTGGGTGCAAGAGGTGGAGCCTCAGCTTTCATGTTAGCTGAGGTAGCACGATGCCCATGGGTCATCTCTCTTCAGCCCAGCTGCTTTGTAATGCTACCAATAGTGTAATTTAAGGGCAGCCTTTGGCAGTTTAATACAAAATTATCCGGGTGCTGGATGAGAGTTTTTACATCAAAGTGGATATGGCTCAAAGGCACAGCCATGGATGGTTGCATTCCCTTTCCTGTCTTCATCGAAGTATGAGTTGTACCCATTGAAGTCAGATCTGTTCTGCTGATTAAGACCAGGAGTTTCTGTTTGACTCGGCCTCAGCCATGGGGTCACGTGGGAAATGCTGATGCCATTGGCTGCTTCATATCTCTAACAGACTCCAGTCTAGACTCTGATCAGTGCGGCTCCACACTTGTGCAGGGTAAATGGAATCTAAATAGACTCTGGAGACCCTGAGTGGGTCTGAGTCTTAACCGTGTTTAAAGCATCCAGCCTGACTTACTGATAGACCAAATGCTGGCTGCACTAGAGCAGCTGCAGATGGACAAGCAGTGTTTGGGCTGGAGCACAGGTGCAGCTGGCTGCAAGGGCTGTAGGCTGGTGTAGCCAACTCTTCCATCACATGACTGCCTTTCCACACAGTTTGGTGGCGAGCCAACGTCATACACACGCTTCAGCATTGCCCGGCAAATGGATGGAGACAACAGCCATGTGGAGATGAAGCTGGCTGCTGATGATGAGGAAGGAGGGGAAATTGGGAGACCAGAGCACCTGCATGCCAGCATGCCTCCGCCACGGAGGAATGGCAAGAACCTCTGCTTCATAGTCATGGCAGCTGTCCTTCTCCTTTTGATTGGTAAGGAAGGGTGGGAGGCAGCTGCGTGGACTCTGGTATTGTACGTAATCCGAGGCTGTTAAATTTGAATCTGTATTGTTTTGGGAGATAATTCAACAACTGGGATCCAGGCTGCAGCCTCTTGTCACTAAATATGTCTAGCTCAGACTTACAGTACAGCATTGGCACAAAGAATTGTGGAGTTTGACAGTGGAACTGTGACTTAGCTAAAGGGCAAACTGCTCCATGTGGAAGTTTTGGTTTTCCCTCCATTAACTCCTAACACTTCTGTAGAGAAGTGGGTCAATAGATGAGTAAAGCCTTTGGTACTTGTCTCATAAGCGTTTTAACAATGCCATTGGCATAAAGTGAGCATTCTCCTTCCCAAGCAGTGCTGAAGGGATTCTGCCAAACGCAAGATCAGATTTACAGTGCCCCTTAAAACATGCCAACTCAGGCAAAATGTCAGGCTGCATGTTTCTGTCTGTCCTTGGGTAAGCCAGCTTGGCAAAAATGGTGTGAGAGCAGAGATGCATCTTAACCCTGAAGCTGAGTGGTGGGGGGCTGGTTCAGTCATCTTTCTGCAGCACAAAGAAATACCTGTTCTGTTCACAGGGTTTCTCATCGGCTACTTGAGTTATCGTGGACGAATGCAGAGGGTTAACAGGTGTCTGGATGGAAGTGGCAACTGCGAGATGACTCCTACTGCATCTTACTTCTCAGATGATGGAACAGAGGAAGAAGAGGTTCCCGGACCACGTATCTTATACTGGCCTGAACTTAGAAACATATTGTCAGCTAGACTGTCAGCTGCACGTCTTGAGGTCAACCTGAGGTAACAGTTCCAGAAAGCTTAGCTAGAGCTTTGAGAGAGGCACAGCCTGTGAGCAGAACTCGAGCTCATTTGGAGAACAAGGGCCTTACAGGTGATGTAGGGTGGCATGTGTTAAACACAGGCTTAAATGGCTTTGCAGGCTGCAGTGCAACCTGGTGCTGTAGCCTAAGCTATACGTATATCTGTTATCTACAGGCAAAGAGAAGGTAAGAATTCTTTTGAAGCTGGCAAGTTTGAAGATGAGAGCACTGCCAGCTACATTCATGACCAGTTCACCAGCTTCCGCATGGATGACGTGTGGAATGATGAGCACTACATCAGGCTGCAGGATAAAGGCAGGTATGTTAATGAAGAGATGCACATCTCTTCCATATAGCGTGGATACCCATAGTCTTGAGCAAACGTGATTTCTGCTTAAAATGATGTGAAAATTGTGAGCCAGTTACCACTCTCCAAAGATTACCTCAATCTAGCCAAGCAATAACTGCTCTTGCCTCTTCTCAGGTTTTCTAAATCCAGAGCATCTGGTAGCAGCACTCTGGACGTTTCCTGGGGCAACTTTTTCCTCCAAGTATGCTTAGGAAGTGGAGAGAAAACAAACTTGAGTGAAAACTCAGCTGAAAGGCAGAGTCCCTGTGTCTAAAACTGCTAGCACAGGCAACTCTGTCTTGCCACCCAGACAGGGCTGCACACCTGGCAGTGGCTCCTCCCATAGCTCAGGAAGGTGTCCACAGACATTGTATTGTCTGACAGCTTGCACCCTCATGTCTTACTTGCCCCTTTTTGTCAGGGGAAATGAGTTTGCTTAACTTCTCTTAGGAGGTGACTGAGAGACTTGAAAGCAGAGATTCTTTTTCCTAGTCTTAGAAATCAGCCTTCATTAATGTCTCTGACCAACTCCAGAGATTCTTGCAGGAAGTATTGGGATGAGTCTGCCTGTTTCAGGCTCTGTTGACTCGATCAGCATTGTTAGAGCACAGACTGAATACAGTCAGAATACTGTCTCGGAATATTGAGTTAATTAAATTCTTGTGTGAAAGAGTATAACACTATCTCTCTACATTTAACAGTAGCAACAACCAAGTGTTCATTATAGAAGATGGTCCAGAAGAGTTGGAGAGACCTGATGCATATGTGGCATACAGCAAGAGCGACACAGTCATTGTAAGTGACTCCAGGAGGATCCTGGAAATGTGTCTGCACATGTAGAAAAATATGTCCAAAATAAGTCCCTTTCAGATACAGAGTTTATAAAGCCCTCCCCAGTTAAGAGAGCGGGGGGGTGGTCAGAGTGGGGAGAGGAGTGGGCCCACATAGTATTCTTACTGCAGCAAGATGCAGGAGTAACTTTAAACTTCCCCACTGGGATCCAGACAGGAACCTTGGCAGAAGTGCTGCTCCAACAGGCATCTTGCACAGGATCACTTTACATTGCTGAGCTTCAGCTCCCTACTGTTAACAGTAGGCTGTTTCAGGTGTGTTACTGACATAGGACTGCTGCATTCATAACCAGTGTTTCTATTCCAGGGCAAACCCATCTATGTGAACTATGGACGTAAAGAGGACTTTCAGAAGATACGAAATATGCGTGTTTCAATGAATGGAACTATAATCATCTTCAGAGCTGGAAAAATAACCCTTGCTGAGAAGGTAAGCAGTGTCTGCACCACAGCCTGGACAGACTTGGCAACAGGAAGCTATGCTTCCCACTCGTTGAGGCACAGAGGTGCCTTTCTTCAGGTCTGTAGAACTCACGTATGTAGGATTGTTCCTGCAGGCCTGGTCTTGCTTGTTTGCACTAAGGCTTCACGTGCAGGTCTGGACACTGAGGCTGAGCAGAGCTTGTTACTGTTCATGGTGCCATTCCTCTTGGCCTCTGGCAATTTGCTGGAACAACCAGGCCTCTGGAGTGGTGGGGCTGGGAGGCAGAGGGAGGCAGCCTGGGAGCTCCAGGATGCAGAGCTGGCTAATATCACTAGATATAGCCATAAAGCTGCTAGGAGCAAGACAGCCTTGCCTCCAGGGCACCTCTTGCTGCTGTAGCCAGATACTTTCAAAGCTTGGCTGCAGTGTCTCACTTGGGCCCTTGCTGACTGTTGCCTTGGACCAAGTGGCAGTGCTGGCACTGTGTGCCCAGCTGGTGGCCTTGCATGCTGCTGTAGTGTTCCCTCTGTAAGGAACAGAACCAAACAGCCAAGCAGCCTAAAGGATCCAAGTGCTTCTGTATGCAAGCCTGCTCCATATCTGACCCAGAGCTGCCCCTCAGATGGGTGCTCCTGGGGCTGGGGCACAGGACCCTTTGCAGTTGGACTCAGCCTGTCTGCAGGCATCTGACACAGGCAGTGCCAGAAAGTGCTTCCCAAAAGTGTGGTCACTGGTTCTCCAATCCCATTCCCACTTTTCAAACTGGTGTCTAGCCTTGCAAGAGTGTTTGTACCAGTGGCACACCAGAGCTGGGTTGTTGGTGTGTTAAACAGGGACCTGGCTGGTCTGCTCTGCCTCCATTTTCCATGTGAAGATGGGCCTCCAGTGGCTGCTTGTCTGGAGACTAAACTCATCTTGGGAAAACAGATGGAGTATAATCAAAATCACATAATATTAAATTTTAAGCTGCTCTAAGGAGCAAGTATGAGCTGAAGGAATCATAGACTGAGACACTGCGGTGTGTCCTAACTGTTCAAAAGGATGTTAGACACAGTTTGCCTGGAGTAGGGCTGAGCTGCTAGGATTCAGCTGCCTTGTGTATCTGTCAGGCAGCTGTTAAAATCTGCTGTGGAGTTGGGCACTGAGGAGCACAACCCTTCACACCATTACAGTCCATGTTCTTGCCTGGACTCCCCTTGCTTGCAGTGCAGGTGTGCAGTTAATGTTTCTCTTTGCTGCAGGTTGCAAATGCCAAAGAGGAAGGAGCAGTTGGTGCCCTGATGTACCTGGGCCCCTCGGATTACAAGAACACAGATTCGCTTGTTCCCTTTGGACATGTGAGTGTGCAACTGGCTCTCCTGTTCTTGAGAACACCTCTGGCTGTGGGCTGCAGCTTGGGGCAGTCCCGCTGGCCTCTGGCTCAGCAGTGCCCTTGCGTGGGTGAAAACTGTTGGACTCTGGTGAGACTTGAGGACTCCTCTTGCTTTTCACAGGCCCACCTTGGAACTGGAGACCCTTTCACCCCAGGCTTCCCTTCTTTCAACCACACCCAGTTCCCACCAGTGGAATCTTCTGGACTACCTCGCATTCCTGTTCAGACTATCTCTAGCCGAGCAGCAGCCGCGCTGTTCAGGTAACTGTTTCTCCTGTCTTGCAGGCTGAGGTGCTGTGGCCTGTTGCAGGAGTGAGGATGGTGTGGAGGTGCTGAGACAGAGCTCTCTGCTGCTCTCTGCTGTGTGTGGGAGGGAGCATGTTCTGGAACTGGCTGGAGAAGTGTCACTTGTGTCCGTGTCTCATGTATTAAAGATTGAAGTTAATCTAGAGTTGGATTCCTCTTGGCCTCTGCATTCTACCCCTCCCCGCATAATTAGTGGTACAGAACTGCAAGCTCTCTCCTAGGCAGGCCCTGAACAAGGTTGCACCTGCAGTTGCAGGTGTGCATTTTTCACACAATAGCTAATCGAGGTCAGAGCTGGATAATGAGTTCAAAGGATCTTCCTTTTTCTCTCAGCAAAATGGATGGAGAAAAATGCCTTGAGGAGTGGACATCTGGTATCACGGCATGTAAGGTGACAGTGAGCCGCAGCAGCAACATGACAGTGAAACTGACGGTGAACAATGTTATGGTGGACAGGAAGATTCTGAACATCTTTGGTGTTATCAAGGGATTTGAAGAACCAGGTAACAGCAGCTGCATTGTGGCTCAGTCTTGAGAGGAACCCTTCCTCTTCTGTGGTCATTGGAATGTGACAGCTACTCCCAGACAGACAACAGTTCTTTCTTGGCAGAACCAAGGCCTTCCCCTGAGGATCAAAGAGAAATCTGAACCGTGCTGCCAGGGAAAGGCTAAATGAAAGCACTCAGTGTGCCAGATTCAGGGATCAGACTGCAGACTCTTCCTAGTACAGAAGCTGAAAGCTGCTCTTCTCATAAATGGTGTTTGCAATCTGAAGCTTGCAGCTCAGGTCTTGATCTTGTCTCCTTTACAGATCGGTACGTTGTGCTCGGAGCCCAGAGAGACTCCTGGGGGCCAGGAGTGGCCAAGGCTGGCGTTGGCACTGCCATCTTGTTGGAACTTGCCCGTGTCATCTCGGACATGGTGAAAAATGGTAAATATTTGTGAACGAATGCACAGCTGTGGGAGGTGATGCAGGCCTAGCTCTGTGTGTGTTAACACTGGAGAGCCCAGTTGCAAAGCAGTCCTTTAGAAGGTGTAGGGAATCTGAGAAAGCTTCCTGAGAAGCTGTTACTTGTCCAATACACCTTGTCTGCAGTGAGCACTCACTTCCAAGAGACTGCCTGCCTGTATCTGGTATGGCTCAGATACAAGAGTGTCCTTGGATAACACATGACGCAAACCTTAAACCTCATCTGTCTGTTGGACAGCCAGGCCTGAAGTGGGAAAACTCTGAAGTGTCTGACCAGCTGGAGCAGTGGGGACTGCGTGGTGGCACTTAGTGTGAGCACACTTGTCTCCAGGGTTAATTTTGGGCTCAGGCAGCTAAACAAAACAGGGTGGAAATGCAGACAGCATTGTTCTCCTGCGCAGTTCTGCAGCATGTGGGGGCAGGGTGCCGTGTCCATGCAGTGTGCACATCTCTCTGCAGCAGCGCTGTCTCAGGAGCGGGCAATTCATCATCCCAGGCCCGCAGTGCTAATCTGCATCTCCATGGGGGAAGGGCAGACATCTCACTCTCTCTCTTTACAGATGACTACAAACCACGGCGCAGCATTATCTTTGCGAGCTGGAGTGCGGGAGAGTACGGAGCTGTGGGGGCTACCGAGTGGCTGGAGGTATTGTCTGTTTAATAGAATTCTGCAGGATGGCTGTGCAGTCGTTCCTGTGCATTAAACATCCTGGTGGTGGACTGCTACTGCTCCTCTTACTAAAATACTTGTTTTGTTCTAGGGGTACGCCACCACGCTGCATGCCAAAGCCTTCACTTACATCAACTTGGATACTGCAGTCCTGGGTAACCTGCTACTCTTTGAGCTTCTCGAAATTGGGTGGGACTAGAATAGCTTCAACAGCCATCCCTTAACCTCTAGGAATGGGGGCTGTGCCAGAGGTGGCTGGTGGGTGTTTGGCTGAAGAATGGCATGACTCCATTTATTCTCCAGCTGTCATTGAAGCTGGGAGGCTGATACAGCCTAAGCCATGAGGAGTCAGCTCTGCTAAATTGCAGTAGACTGTCCTGTGTCTTTTGACAATCCTTTGGCAACTGTAGCTGTAGATCAGGGCTGGGCAGCTCTAGCAGTAGTGGTTGATTGTGGCAGTATGTCAAATATTCTTTCATTTTTTGCAGGCTCCAAAAATATGAAGATTTCTGCTTCCCCGTTACTGTACTCATTGCTGGAGACAATTATGAAGAGGGTGAGTTGAAGTGCCTTGGTGTGATCAAGGTGACTGTGGTTTTAAGGAGGAACTGAAAGCAGACAGAGCTGTGCTGGGTCCCTTTCCCCACCGGACACCTTCTGAGGAGAAAGACCCATTTAGGAGAAAAACTTGGGATATTCTGAAGGGCCCTGTCTGAAATCAGCTGGGCTCTGGCAATTGCAGTTCACACATGCAGAATCTAAAATCAGCAAATGCCACAGTTCAGTGGCAGATGTGCCTGTGTGGAGAAAGGTCAGGGGAGGACACCTCACTCTGGCATCTGCACAGCAGCGTAAGCTCCAGGATGGACCTGGAAGCCCAAGCAGAGGTCAGAACAAGTGCAGTGATTGTCATCTCTGTGCAGGTAAAGGACCCCACAATGGATTCAAGATACCTATATAGCAGACTTGGCCCTGACGGGGTAAAGACAGTGTAAGTATTGTCATCCATCTTTTTGGGAAAGCAGATCTCCATAAAGGAGCAGACCTTATGGATTCTGCTTGAGTGTCATACTGCTGTCTGGGGTGGGCTGTACCTTCTGATGTGGGGTCAGGCAAGCATGAACAGTACAGCACTAACTGCTGCGCCAAGCTGGCTGAGGCAGCCCAGACACCTTCCTGCAGGACAAGAACAGCCTTGTACCAAGTCCAGGGGCAGGGAATGGACAAGTAGATCCAGGGATTTGCTTGGGACTCCTTCAGTCTTGTCTAGACAGAGTAGTCCAGTTGGCTCACAGCTTCAGTTGTAGAGCTTGTAGCTTTTCTCCTGGGGTGCCCAAACCAGTTGGTAACTACTCAGTGCTTATCTTCTGCAGCGTTCCCCTTGATCTGGATAATGCAGCGTTCCCTTTTCTGGCCTACTCGGGAATCCCAGTGGTTTCCTTTGGTTTCTACGATGTAAGTAATGTGTGCTTGCCTGGTGTGCCTATTCCATGCAGAGTGCTGTAAGGACATCTGCTCTCCAGGATGGCAGAGCACAAGGTGCTGTCCCAAGCTCACTGTCTTTGCAAGAGCCTCTGAGAGGGAGGAGGTGCAGACTCTGAACTGGCTGTGGCAGTACTTGCCGTCACAGCTGCTCCTGGGACAAGGCTGGCCTACAATCTCTGTTCCAAAGTACTGAATACTTGCGGGTTTTTTGGGAAAGGGGTCACTTTTCTGAAGGCTCAGATGTCAATGAATCAGAAGTTAAAAGCAGTAGAAGGATATCGAGCGGTTGCTGCATCAGTGAAAGACTGTTCTACAGCCTGCTGGTCAGCAAGCAGAGGGCATTGTGGAAGTGATACCATTGTCCAGAGCAAGTATTTACCTCAGACTGTTCAGGTCTGCTGCTGCAGCTTGGGGGTGACATCAGCCCTGCAGCCTGCCCTGTTACTGCAGATGTGCAGCTGGGAGCCTTGGTGATAGCAGCTCCCTCTCTTAGGAATGCTTGGGGTTTGTTAGTGTCAACTTGTTTCACAAAAACACTTGAATTATCCTGACAGGAAGGGTTGGAGGGTGCTGCAAACACCAGAATGGGTGGTGAGATTTACCCACTTACTCTTCTGCAGTTAACTCTGAGGGGGTAAATGTCTTTGAGTCTAACAAGCAGAACATCCTGCTGGTTGCTGGCAACTGAGGGATGAGATGCAGGAGCTTCATTCCCTTCGCAGTGCTTTGAAGTTTTGCCACTTGAGTCTTTCTCCTTAGCAGCACAGGGAGATGGGATGTGCGGGAAATAACAAGTAACCTGTGGTGGGGCATGAAAAAAGTCTAACTGGAAAAGCATTCTTGACTAACTTCAATACCTTCTTTCTTGCAGGAAGGGGATGAATATTCATTTTTGGGCACTACTCAGGACACTTTGGCTAACTTGAAAGGGAAGACTGACAAGTTGTATGCTCTCATGCGTACTGCTGCAGAAGTTGCTGGACAAATAGCTCTCAGGCTGACCCATGATCATGAGCTCTTCCTGGACTTTGATAGATATAGTGAAGAATTGCTATCATTCGAGGAGAAGATTTTGCTCTTCAATTCTGAAGTGGAGGTAAGAAGAACTCTGAGTTCACCAAATCCCTGGTGATCATGGGGCCATGTGCTAATAAGGCCCTGTGCCAGTGAATAGAACAGGATGGACATCTTTCCCTTTCAGACATAAAAG
Organism: Aleadryas rufinucha; assembly: GCA_013397815.1. Classification (NCBI taxonomy): domain Eukaryota; kingdom Metazoa; phylum Chordata; class Aves; order Passeriformes; genus Aleadryas; species Aleadryas rufinucha. Next base: position 12,058 of record VZTH01012271.1, read on the forward strand.
GGTAGCAAAGTGTGACTGGAACTGATGTTCCTTGTGGAGCAGTGCAGACAGAGTAGCTGTGGCAGACAGATTTAGCTGATCTGGCTGTCATGAGCTCTTGAGGAAGTGGATGTGAACAGTTTCTCCTCTGGTTATCATTCACAGCATAGTGCAGCTTTGCATCTCATTTGCACCTCTGCTGAAAGTCTACAAGAAACTGTGGGTAGGGAGTGACCTCAGAAGAGCCTGCCAGGAACTTGTTCTGCTACTTGGCTAAACTGGCAAAAAAAAAAAAAAAACACAACACTTTCTTTTGGTAAGAGAGCAGCAAAAGAAGAAAATCAGGTTTGCTAACAGCTCCTCCCTTGCAGGCACTGGGGCTGACCTTGAAATGGCTGTTTTATGCCCGTGGAGACTTCCAGCGAGCTGCAGATGCACTGAGAAGAGACATCACAAACAGTGACAGGGAAAACAGGATTGTCCGCAGAGCCCTGAATGACAGGATGATGAAGGTGGGTATCTTCAACTGGTTTTTCTTCCTTCACAAAGGAAGAGAGTGCTGACTGGGATGGGCCTTTCCCTAAGGGGCCTTGGGCACTGTGCAGTCTGGTGTCTCTTCCGCTTGCTTAGAGGCAACATGACAGAGTTCTGCACTTGCTCACGAGAGAGGGTCTGGCCCTTGCAGAGCTGCTGTGGGAAAGGGCTGAGTGGGTATCAGAGGTTGGCAGCTTGTATTGGGGCAGGTAAGGAAAGAAAAACATGGGAGGTGAGAGTATAACCAGAAATTTGCATCTCTACTCAGGTGGAATACGACTTCCTCTCCCCATACCTCTCACCAAAAGACACTCCCTTCCGCCACATCTTCTTTGGCAAAGGCTCCCACACCCTGCAGAGTCTGCTGGAGAACCTGGAGCAGCTGAAAGTCAACAAGGACAGCGTGGATGTCAACAAGCTGAAAGAGCAGCTGGCCCTGGCGACGTGGACCATTAAAGGGGCTGCCAATGCTTTAGTGGGCGATATCTGGGATACAGACAACGAAATCTAGACACAGCAAACACCTGGATTACCCGTCTAAGGTACAGGAGAGCCGTGTGCTTTCACGGGGAGCACAGCTTCCTTCCTGGCCCCAGGCACAGCAGAGGGCCTTGCTGTGTAGATCTAATTCCACCTGTAGCAACACACGCAAACTCCCTGTACCTCAGATTAGGCATTGGCATGATTTGTAAATGGCAGCTTCCTGCAGACTTCCAGTACCTTATAGATCATGAAACTTAAACAAAACCCGCTGAAACCTAAGTGAAATCCACTCCCTAACATGGCATTACTTTCCTGTAGATATTTTGGTTTTGACCAAAGTTGACCATAAAATTTAAGTCTTACCTTGACAAATTCACAGGAGGCAGTTTTAAAGCAGTGCTAAGATTACCATGAAGTCTCCTCTGACCAGGCTCCCATCTGACCACAGTCCAAACCGGTCACATACAGCTGCTTATGGGGTTTCCTGCCTCCAGTGTACTTGAGAACTAAGAGCTCAGGTGTTTCCTGAACTGGTACCTTGAGTGGGGAGGTACCTCATCTATTCAGGCTTTTAATTGTTGGCCACCTAAACCTAGTGACAAAACAGGGAATGGATTCCTCTCAACGCTTGTAATGAGGATCCTTTCTCTGGCAGGAAGCTGCAGAGAGCTGCAGTTCAAAAATTAAACAATGTAGTAATAGCCCGCAAGTGCTGGATTATCAGCAAGCTCTGAAGTGCCCAGCCTGCCTTTACTCAACAGCAGGGTCCCAGTGACATCTTGCAGGCTTGCTTCTGCCAAGGCAGGTATCAATACCCAGGGAAAATGACCCAAAGATTATCCAATGTCCCCTTTATATCCTCGGCTGGCACCTCAGCGAGTCCTGCAGCATTGAGAAATGGCTTTAGACTGGCACTTCAGACCTTGCTGCTCAGGGGCCTTGTGTGAAATCGAGTCTCTTGCTGGCCAAACCCTGTTTGACTGATGTCATTTTGCAGGTTGGCTCTTGTTTGGCACTGAGATATTTATTTCTTTATTTATTTATCAGTGACAGTGTTCACTATAAATGGTGTGGTTTTTTATAGAAGATAATTATCGGAAGCAGTGCCTTCCATAATTATGACAGTTATACTGTCGTTTTTGAATAAAGCAGCATCTGCTATTACAATCAAACATGATACTGGAACTTTGCATTTAAAATAATCAAAACAAGCCCCTCAAAAAGTTTGGAAAACTAGCAATTAAGCTTTCTGTGGCAAAAACGCCCCTCTGGAAGAAACTTGAAGGTGCAAACCTGGTAGTGAGTCTCCAGGTTGCGCTCCAAAGTAATCCTTGAAACGCTGAAAACCTGGGTGGAAATTCCAATACTAGAAATTTGGCTTCCTTGCAGGATCTGTGCCTCTCTCTGGGCTTCAGACTTCTTCCTGCTCCCCTTTCTGGATGCTGTGTGCTCTCACAGGGAGCACAGCTTCCTTCCTGGCCCCGGCCCCAGCAGAGAGCCTTGCTGTGTAGCCCTAGTTGCACCTGCGGCAACACACACAAACTCCCTGTACCTCAGATTAGGCATTGGCACGATTTTTAAATGGCAGCTTCCTGCAAACTTCCAGTACCTTATGTATCATGAAACCTAACTGACATTATCGGGGGCAGTGTCTCCCATAATGTGTAAAGAACAAGGTAGTTTTTGCCTACCACAGTGTTATATCGGAGGCAGTGACCTCCATATGTTGCACTATGGGTGTACGTAATTATCGGGGACAGTGTTTCCCATAATTGTTCTATGCTTATCATGCAATGTCATCTGCGAAGCTTGATGGTTAGTATCTAACATGGATTAATTTCCTGCAGTCCTATTTTTTCACTCTCCTGTGGTGATGCAGATATGAACTTCAGTCTGTTGTTGTGTACATCCTTAGACTCTTCCTTCTCCATAGGCTGAACTGTTTCAAATAGCTGTGCTGTGTTGAATTGGCTTCTTGCCTCCAGTCACGGGAGCGGTGCTTGAGTGTTTAGTGGAAACTAGGCTAGTTAGACTGTGTGCTCTGTGGTGTAGTAAACTTCCTTCAAATCAGTTACAAAGACCTGAGGAATTAAAGGCGAATGTAGGGCTTGGGGCCAACAGCTGTCTGGAGGGCTCTGGTCACTGCTCTGGATAGGTGCACGTAACACTTTGAGAGGCTGGCCTGCTGTGGCACTGGGAGGGTGCTGGTGTGTGTGCATGGGCTGCTCACTCTCCAGTTCTGGCTGGAAATTCCAGTCTTGCCCCCTTGGGTGTTGCATGGAGGAAGGAAAATCAGTCACAGCTTTCTAATGGTGCCGCTGTGCTGTGTGACCTGAAGCTGAGCACTTCTGATGTGTGACACCTGCTAAACTGTGCTGCCTGTTCCCAGTGGCTTTTGCCAGCCCTGTACTCTGCAGTTCGATCTGGCATTTAAACCTAACGTGCAGCTTAGTTTTAACCTAAACTCTGCAGTTTGATCTGGTATTTAAACCTAACCTGAGCGAGTGACCTCAGCCCCAGCAGTAGTCCTTGAGGGAAAGAACATTGTTCAGCTGGAGCTCCACAAGGAGTGGGCAGGGACCAGACCCCAGCCTAGTTACTGAGCTCAATGCTCACCAGCTTGGAGGGCTGGATTTTCATCAGTCTCTAGAAACCTGATGCCCAGGCTTGTGCAACTTGTTGCTCTTCCTTAACTTCTCTTAACTCTCTAACTTCCTACAGCCCTGTCTGTGTTAGTGTTTCCTAGTGACATTTCTCTGGATGGCATCTACGAGCTGCTGTCTCGGAGTCCTCACTGTGGTGTTTGCATGCATCTTGATGTCAGACTTAATCTTGTGCTTTATAGCCAGCAGAGAGAGACAAAAGACAAAGCTTGTCTCCTGGCTAGGCAGCACAGCCGTGACTACTGGGATGTTGGGATGCCTTGCTCAGTGCTGGCATCTGACTGCTGTGGGGTGCTAAACTGTTTCTGGATTACCTGCTGTTTGCTTGAATAAAGTGTTTTTGAAGCTTGAACACTCAGCTTCTCTTGTGGGGTTCTGGATTACCTGCTGTCTGCTTTAATAAAGATTTTGAAGCTTGAACACTCACCTTCTCTTGTGACTTCTTGCAAAGCCATGATGCTGTTGGGCATTGTGGCCATGGGTGAGCTTGGGCAGCTGGAAGGGGGGCTGTTGTCCTGCTCTGTCAGGGCTGGTACGTGGCAGCTCCACTACCACCTTGTTGATGTGCAGTAGCAAATCTGAACTTCACAGTGCTGCTCAGCTGAGTCCTGCCTCATCACAGACAACTGGAATAAGGACTCTGGTAATGAGGTGGAGGAGCACAACTGTATGCAAGCCCCTAGACCTCCCCCTCCTTTCATGGCCATGTCCTATCTCCCACCTCTCTGTCACAGCGTTGACTCTGAAAAGCCTGTGGTGTACGGGTGAGTGATCGGGGAAGGGTGAAATGTCCGGTTTCCCCCTGGCCGTGGCCTTGCTGGTCTCTGCTGTTGAGAAGGTGGCTGGACGGGCCTGTGGGTGGCTGTGTCCCAGGAACCCAGCACTTTCTCCTGCCTTGTCCCTGCCCCTCCTCATCCTGGAGGTCCCATGGGCCAAGGTACAAATGCAGATGTGGATATTGCTTAGAGTCCCGGGGAGCTCTGGGAGGGCAGGAGCTGCCTCCTCAGCCCCAGAGGCCTGCTCAGGTGAGACCACATGGGTATGGTGCTCTGCATTTAAACATGTTCAGTTTCTCTCTGCTGTCCTCCCTCCTCTCATGCAGGTCTCGCCTTCTGTTTTACAAACACCACATCCCGAAAAGTCGCCCTATATGGGTGAGTGGCAGCTTCTCCAGGCGCCCAGCTCGCGCTTTATGGGCTGTCCCGGCATAGCTCTGGTCCCTCCTCTTCCCCCGGGTATGATTTACTTGTTGGAAACACGTCGTTTCCCGCAGCTCCTGCCCGCGCCTGGCAGGGCTCTCTCTCTGCGGTAACCGAGCAAAGCGTCCCGAGAGGCCGGGCCGGGGCTGCGGGAGCCCTGCTGCGGCCGGGCAGCGCCAGCCCCGCCGGGGCAGAGGGAACGGGGAACAGCCCCCTCCGACTCACCTGGGAGCAGGCATTTGGGCAGCGCAGGGCAGCCCGCGTCCCCGGTGCAGCGGATCGGTCCCGGGGCCTGGCGCTGCCCCGCGGTGAGTCTGTCCGTGCGTCCATCCCCGTCCTCATCCACTTGTCCGTCTGTCCGTCCTTCCCCCCGCCGTTACGTAAAGTGGCGGGGCGGCGCCTTTAAGAGCGGGGCCGGGGGCGGGTCGGGGGCCGTCCGGGCTCCCGGCGGCGGCGGCAGGAGGAGGCGGGGGGGCAGGAGGGGAGGAAGGGGCGGCGGAGCCGGAGCTCCGGAG
>VZTH01012272.1:0-62938 GCA_013397815.1 Aleadryas rufinucha
AGAGAAGAGAAAACAATCAAACCAATAAAAAAGGAAAAGAAAATAAGAAAAAATAGGGGGGAAAAAGAAAAAGAAAAAATAAAAGAACAAAAAGGGGCTCAGCTTCCCCCGCCCCACTCCCAACAAGACCTTTACACAGTAAAATGTTTCATTGGATAAGGATTTTCCCCCATATCGTTTTCCCCTCTGGATCCCCTTCGGTAAATCCCTGCAATGCAGGACAGGTTTGGGATTTTCTCCCCCGTTTTCCCTTTCCCAGTACCACTGGCATGGGATCTTGTGGGGACGATGGCTTGACTCGCTTGCCCACAATCCCTGTGACAGCGACACCGGGGTGTTTGAAAACGACATAAAATCAGAATAAAGCAGCAAATCGGAGTTGGAGCACCCGGAAAACTGTCAGACAAAACACTCTGGAGCCAGAGTGGGCTTCACCTTTATGAGACGCTACAAATTGCTGCTACGGACACTTTGGAGACCTCTGAAATCCCTTCATTAGCTGCTTGATGCATTTGACATCCGAGCTCATTGTACCCTCGAGGCGTCCAAAAGCTTGGAAATCAAGTTTTATTAACCTAATAAAACGCACGCACGCAAAATTCGGGGGAAAAACTCAAGAATCGAGAAAGCTTAAATAAATCCTCTGACGAGTTGCTGGAGATTTTTCAAGGCTGTTTGAAATGGGGAGGAAACAAACTATTTACTTGTCAGAATGGGGTTTTATTTTTAGACGATTAGTCCTGTAGTGGGATTTCTTTATAAAAGAAACCGAGCATTCATTTGCTCTGAAAACTGACAGGCTGCCTTCGTTTCCATCCTCGTGCTGTATTTTCCCTCTTCCTTGATCCCTGCATTATGCAATAACTCAGTCATTTTTTAGGAACAAAGGGGAAATATAATGAGAACCATTACAGCGGCAGCGCGCGTTTTCTGCCCGCTAGCAGAGCGCTTTGCGTGTAATATATATTTTATTTCCAGCCAAAAATAACGATCCCGACGTCCTACACGATGGGAAGGGACGCGTTTACAATGTGGCCATTGTGCGCCGGCATGAGGCGGTTTTTCTGTGCCTTCAGCATCACCTGGGAGGAGGTCCCGGCGCCGCTGCCCACCCTGGGCAGGCAGCATCCCTCCTCCTCCGCAGCAGGAAAGAGCTGAAGAGGCTTTTTCCTTCTTTTCTTCTCTGTAAAAGAATAAACAGAAAAAAAAAATAAAAAAAATCACCTTTCTGATCGCTTTGCCCCAGAAATCCAAACAAACTCCCAAACGCGGCTGAAATTCAGCTGAAGCCGCGCGGTGCTTTTAACGCCCAGGGCGAACTTTACTTGCTTAAAGCAGCGTCTGACGTGAGCAAAACACCTTTTTTTTTCCTAACAGATCCCTGTAAATCGCTCTTTTTTAAACCAAAAAGTCTCGTTCGGGGCTCTCCGAGGCACGGCCGTGCTCTCGGGCTACCTGCCGCAGATAAGGGGCTGCTGTCACCGTCACTGAGGCACGAGTGCCACCAAGCCGGTAGCATTAGCAGCCGGTAAATGAGTGTGCAGACTGCAAAGTGAAGGGTTGGATCCTCTAGATAAGGGCTTATCTACACAGCCATTAACCCCCCACTCACCACCTTAGCATACGGAGAGGCTGGGGGTGTCAGCTCCCAGAGGGAAATATTTATTTAGTCCCATTTGGAACAGGAGGACTTAATCCTGACTTGATGTGCCAGGAGAAACCCTTTCCTCGTTTTTGTTAGGTGGGTTGTAATTCTGTGGATTAAAATCCTTAAAATCTTGCTGTTTGCCCACAAAACAAATAAAAGATCGTCAGGGTGGAGCGAGTGAGGTCTTAATGTATATATTTTAATACGCCTGGGTGCCTTTTCTGTCATTTCTTCTTAGTGAAGTTCATCTTGTGGTCATGTACACGGGCTGTTCATAAAAGCAAGTTTATATATATTAAAAAAAAAGAAAATAGGAGCCGATCCTGCCAACTGTCACTGAGGTTGGAGCATGCTGGGTCAGGGCTGTGTGGTCCAGCTAAATCCAAATAAATCAGCAGCAAGTCCCCCTTGGATCTGAGTGTCACCAGGATCAGGCCCTGGAGATGTTCAGAGCAAGGAAGGAGCTGGGAGAACACCTCAGAACTGGTGCTGGTGCACACTGCTGGTCCAACCCATGATGTTAGGCTGGATAATTGCATGGATTAAATAGAATTGACAAGATTTATGTCCTGAGCCTGGATCCTCAGTTTTTCTCCTTAACAGAGTTTTGTCAACTTAAGGATGCTCAAGCAGTGTGGACTGGAGGGGAGTAGAGACCACAAATACCAGATTTTAATTAAAGTAACAACAGCAGAAAGAAACTAATCCAGGAAGTAACTAGAAAGACATTCTGCTGTTTTACCTAATTCTTTTCTATTTTTGGAGTTTAATATGAAAACCAGCAGCACTTGTTTTCATTTTTACAGATGAGGAAACTGAGGTAAGAGGGGGAAAAAAGGATTATTCGAGGTGCAACTTTGGTGGCAGAGTGCAGGATTAAAACACAGCTTTATTGACATCCCAGCCTGGTGTGTTTAGACCAAAGCCAGGCTGACTTGCAGGTAAATCCGTGGTTCTTGCTGCAGTGGATGGAAATTTTAGCACTGCTTTCAAAGGAAAAGCTGAGCAGCCCGGTGAAGGATCACTTGTTATTGATCCTTTCTGAACAGCTCTCTGTGTTTTGTTTTTATTTAACATAAGCAAAGCTCCCAGCCCTGTCTGGGGCCTGGCCTTTGGAGTGGGGGGGGCTGGAGAAAAATGGGAGCTTTGGTATGCTTTGGTGCAGAAGGAAGGAAAATAATCAGCGTTCCAAGCTGCGTTTTCAAACGGGGACCGATGCAATCCGAACCTTTTCTCTCCCTTGAAAACGTACATTTATAGAAGGGTGCACTCTTTGATCTGCCCCATAAAATATGACAATTCTGCTGGCAGCAGAATGCATGGAAGTAGCAGAGTGAATTATTCACGTGAAAGCCAAGCCATAACTTTCCATGACAAGGCACACACAGGATTCGGGGCTTAGGCAGGAGCAGAAATCTTACACGCCTCGACTTAATCCCAGTGTAATGGAGCCACATTACAAGTAGGTTTCTCTCGGTGGCTTTCAGCTCTGAGGATGAAGCTGTGGATATCATCTCCCTATCTCCCTATCCCCACGATGAAACCAAAATCCAGAGCCCCAGAAAGCAGGGGAAAAGTTTTGCCACTGAGTTAAGCGAGAAGAGATGAAATCTCTTGATAAAACAACAATATTCCATTGCAGTTGTTTTTTGGCAGTTGTTGCTGTCCGGTGTTTGCAGTCTGCCCTGCTGCAATATTGCTCATTTTAGGGGCAGGAATCTCCTCAGCTTCCTCAGCAAAGCCGTGTCAGGCAGAATTGCAGCACCAGGGCATCCTCCTACTGCACGTGGCAGTGAGATTTGGGGGCACCGAGTTCTGCACATGAAATGTTTTAGGTCTGACCTTCCAAGGTGTCCCCTGAGAGCTCTGGGAAATGAGGTGCACAGGAGGTGGGCACAGGGTGGAGCCCACATCTGCAGGTGGCTGCTGTGCCCCCCATGGGGTCCCATCTGTTATCTCCCTGTGTTTATGTAACACTCTCAGTGCTGTAAATCGGGTGATTGATCAGTAAAATTGAACTACAATAGGGTTTTCTTGCCCAAAATGTCATTCCCAGGGCCTCTGACAGCTCCCTTCTGTGCTCCCATAAAAACCACCCCCCTTCTGGTCCTCTCCTGCGTTTGGTCTTGGCAAAGGTGCCAAGAAAGGGACGAATGGGCCAATAAGTGGTTTATTGCCATCACTCATTTGGGATCCACAACGACCCTGAGGACCCCTGGAGTGTAATCACATCAGCTCGTGTTAGCCCTCAGCCTCCCACAGAAAGGTCCCTTTCACATAATTTTGTGCTTTCCAGAAAAAAAAGTGCAAAAAAGAAATTGAGGTGAGACATCAATTTTGCTGCCACTCTGTATTTCAGGCTGACTTGCTGAGTGCAGCACAAGCCAGCTGGAATTCCAAAGGCTCCAGGTGATTTTATACTTTTTTCCTCCTTGAGTTGTAAGAAAAATGCTCAAAACTAAAACAAAGCTGAATTTTAAAAGTCTAGGCAGCTTTCTAAGGAATGAGAAGGGAGAAGAGCAAAAAGAGAAGGAACCAGAATTCTGGTTCCCATAAACGCCCATCTCCTAATTAACTGGACCGAAGAGCAATTGACTCTTTTATGACGATCATTAGGATAAATTTCCCATCTGATCTCTCCCTTTTCTCCACCCGCAGGTGGTTTCAGACCCGGGGATGGGTTTGGAGCAGCATCCAGCAGGGAGCAGGGAAGGCTCTGCTCCACCTGCCTCATCTCTGCACGCTGGGCTGCCGGGCTCCGAGCTGTACCCTCTAGTGGACTCCGAGAGCATTTCCTTTGGAAAAAAAATCGGGACAAGAGTTTTCTATGCAACTCCCATCTTCGCCAAGCACATCGCTGGGCGGTTCTGTGACACCTGCCTACATTTATTTAAAATAAATTTTAAAAAACACAGCACAAGAAAAACACCTTCTGGAGCAAACACCTTTTTCCCTCGTGGGAAGAAAGCTGAACATCTTTCTCCTTTTCCAGGCATGAAAGGGCAGAGAGAATTCAAGCCTAAAGCAAAGGACTAAAGAAGAGTTAATATATTTTGATTATATTTTATAACTGTATGGATCCTATTAAAAGTAATCTTCCTCAAATAATTCCCAGGCTGAGCACTCGTTTTGGGGGGAATATAGAAAATACTCTTGTGAACAGGACCAGCTCCATTATTCAGGGGCATGAAATTTAAACAATGAATGAGGAAAAGATGAAAAAACATTTCCAGTTTGCTTCCTACCATCCTCACCTTGAATTTTAAGCCAGTCACAGTTACAAAACAAGTATATAGAAATACAAAAACTCTGCCCAGATTTAAAGCAATGATAGTGACAGCACTTGCTCAGAAAAAGGAAATCCAGCATTGAGGGGAATGTTTATATTATGCCTTAGAATTTCAAACAACTGCTTTTTTTATCCTGAATAGCTGTGGATTTTTCTTTCTTTTTAACAGTGAAAATGACAAATATGAGAGGTGTGGGGAAGAACAGGCCAGAGCTGAGTGTTTAGTGATGTGCAGTGGGGAGAAGGAAAGAGGAAAATAGTGATAACTTATGTCCAGGTTAAAAAAAATCAAGCAACACTACAAACAATTGTTATTTATTCTCTACTGATCCCAAAACAGAAAAAAAAAGCTGTAAATTCCTTATCTTATGGATATATCCAGGTAGCTCTGCTCCACAGCTGGTCCAAAGTGGTGACAGCCAAGAAAAGGTCACTGTTGAATTACTCTGGGTCAGGAAGACCCAAGAAGATTCAAATCAGATTCAGACACTGATCTGATTTTCCAGGCTCTTTGCAAGTCCCAAGATCAGCCTGTGGCCATGTGTTGGGATGGCATTTTTTTAGATTTTTTCCCCCTTTTTTATTGTCTTTTAAAGTCAGATTTTTGCTCATCAAACAACCCCACGTGATGGGCACACTGTCCATGGTACCACCCGTGAGGCTGCCACAACCTCCTGGCACCACCTCCAGGGAGCACAGGGCCTTAATTCCACCTCCCAGCCCACTCCAGGCACCAAATGTCACTTTTACTGGAGACCAGTGGGAGCTGTCCCACCAAGAGCCAGTGGAACGATGGCCAAGAGCTGAAAACCCAACTCTGCTCCTCACCAGCTCTTTGACTTTGGAGTCAGGAAGGGAGAAGGAAAACCACAGAGTCATTTGGGTTGGAAAAGATCTCGAAGGTCACCGAGTCCATCCCATCCCCCAGCACTGCCCGGGCCACCGCTGACCCATGTCCCCACTTGTCACATCTATACAACCTTTAGATCCCTCCACCACATTCCTGGGCAGTCTGTTCCAATGCTTAATAACCCTTCCTGTGAGGAAATTTTTCTTATATCCAACCTAAAGCTTCCCTGACTCAACTTGAGGCCGTTCCCTCTCCTCCTGTCCCTGTTCCCTGGGAGCAGATCCCACATCCCCTCCTGGCTGCCCCCTCCTGTCAGGGACTTGTGCAGAGCCACAAGGTCCCCCCTGAGCCTCCTTTTCTCCAGGCTGAGCCCCTTTCCCAGCTCCCTCAGCCTCTCCTGGGGCTCCAGACCCTTCCCAGCTCCGTTCCCCTTCAGAGGCAGCTTCCTCCTCACCACTCCAGGATGTTCTCAGAACAGTTGGATGCACCAAGCCTGGAAGTTGCAGGACAGCAGTAGCAGAAACAATCCTCTTATAACCCCGTCACCTTGTGTTTGCAAAGCTCTCCAGTCCAGAGCAGCTCCCTTTCTGCAGGCTTTTGGCATCAAACATTCCCACTCATTTTATGCTTTGTTTGTTTAGTTGTAGGAGGAGGAAAACCAACGTTCTTCCCCACTATCAGAGGAGAAGGAACAGTGGCAGGAAATTAGGTCACTGAAATTACCCTGCTGTTTGGAGAAGGGGTTTTGCTCCTTAAGAAATTTCCACTGGAGAAAAGAAGTATCCCAAGCAGCAGAACTGCCTCCTTTGTTTCATCTCAGGCCCCCTTCCCAGCTCTTTGCCATGGATCCAATTACCCTTCCCTGGGAACAAGCTGTGGCTCTAAATTAAATCAAACCGTTTATTTGTCTGGGGCAGCTTCGCTCTGAGACATCGAGGGGTTTTTGGAGGAGCTGCTGCCATTTGAAAGAACATCTTTGCCACTGTCACTCCCGTCAGGACACACTGAGGCATGACTGTGTCAGACAGCATCCCTACTTTGGGGCTTTTCCCTATCCATGCTCCCCTCCAGGATGCATTTTCTTTTCTTTATTGGTGCCATTTTTCCATCTCAATTCCAAGTCTTTTGGAAATTCTATTTTTTTTATGCTGGAGACATGCAAATCATCAGGTACCCCAAAACATCTTCTTCCCAAAGTTTGATTTCTTCCAGGCCTCTTCAAAACAGAATCCTGTGGATTCACCTGCATTTTTTTCCAGGAAGGAGGGAGTTTTCCATCCATTTTGAGACTGAAATAAGCCCCTCAGTGCCTGTCCAGCCTTTCTCCTGCAAGGCCACTTCACTGGGGACATGCCCCAAAAACACATCAGAACTTTATTTTGGGGCATTAAAACTTCCACCTTTTTCTATGAGTGCTCAATTTTTAATGGGAACTCACCCATAAGGATCTTTGGGATTCAAGTGAGGGGGTTGTCTCCCTGTTTATAGCCTAGAATGGGGCTTATTAGCTGTGTTTATGTATATAAAGTATATATTAAAATATAGAAATATATGTTTGGTCCTGGGGGCACTGGAAGGAGCTCATCAGACCTTCTTAACAAGAATTCATTAAAAAATGAGATGTAAGGAAGTAATGCAGTTTTTTGGGGATGTTATTGGAAATAAGGCACTGCCTGTGTCACCAAACAAGCACTGAGACCTTATAGAGAATCCCCATTTTAGAGGATTGCTGTGATTCCCACAATCTGCTGTTGAGAAAAGCAAGTGCCTCCAGGGCAGATGGAGAGAGAGGATCCAGACAGAAAATTTCCAGTAATCCCGAACCATCCTTAAGGCAAACATAAATTTGAAAGGACAGAGAGCTACAGCCCCAAAGAAGACGCCTGAGGAGGCGATTGCCCTCCTGGGCAAGAGGGAAAATCAGCAGGACATAACATCCAGCTTTGCATTTATTTCAGTCATTTTCCCCATCCTATTCCAGCTTTCTGCAACGTGCAGCAGCGGGACCCCGTTCCCGTGGCAGGTCCGTGCCACAACCCCCGCTCCACACACGATCCATTGTGCCTCTGGAAACAGGGAGAATTAGAGACACATTTTGGGAACGGGCTCCTGCTTCTGTGTTGGGTTAATTAGTGGTTTGTTAGTATGTTAAGTGCTCTGCACATTGACCTCAGGCTGGTTGTCTCTAATGAACAAAAGCCGCTCTCCAGCACCAGGTAACCACTGATTTCCCAGGGACTGTAACTTGACTAACGAGCACTGAGGCACCGAGGCTCCCAGCTGGCCAAGAAGTGAGAAAATCCTTTTTTAGGAAATAAGAAAAAAAGGTTATTAGAATGATCTCAAGTCTAATTTAAAACTTGAAGTCTGGGATAGTTTAAAACCTGCCTTGTTTCTTTTCAATAAACTCCCCCAAAGATGAAGTGATTTTTTGGACGACGGCAAAGCTTGTTTCTATGGTAAAGTTCATCAAGAAAGAATTCACCTTTTGTAGGAAACCCCATTTTGACCAGGAAATGCATTTTTGCCAGTGTTAAGTCCAGCTAGACAGGCCTTGTCAGGAAGTAGGATAGGGCCAGGCTGAAAGTCCAAGACTTTCCCTTTCCTGTTAGGATGTCCTTGCATTGACAGGTTATAAAGCTGAAACACACTCTGAAAAAAACCTCAAAAACCAACAGCCACGCACAGAGATGGCTCTTGGGTGACCCAATGGCCTGGCTCTGATTTTTTTCCATGGGATTTAGGAAGAATTGCAAAGGCTGCAAGCCTTTGCAAAAGAGCTGCTGTAAGTTGCAAGCAACTCTGGCTGCGTTGGCTGCCAGGAGTTTCGAGAGGATCCCTGGAAACACATTTGGTTTTAATCAGGCCCCTGCACTGTGGAACATCCTGTTTGTCTACACTTATTATTACTGACAAATTATCCTCCTCCAAATCTCAGGGAGCATTCACTTTATCCTCACATTAAACCTGATTGGAAACAGTAGGTTTAATTGGACTCAGCATGAGGCCCAGTCGTAAACTGCACCAGTTCCTTGTTTTATTGTGGCATTCCCTGGATGTGTGAAAATACCATATTTCATATACAGGGCCTGGCTTGCTACTGCCAGGGCTGTCACAGACAATGCACAGATGCCCTGGGCTACAGGAGCACCCTCTGCCCACTCCCAGCTGGGAAAAGTTGGCCATTCCCAGCAATCTGTGTGTAAAATACGTCATTCCAGATCTGGCCCAAAAATCTGAGAGTTGTCTTCATCACTAACTGAGCCCTGTGGTCTGCAGGGCTCAGAGTCTGCTCTGCTTCAGCTGAGCTTTGGAGTTTGAGAGGGATGGAGGAGGCAGTGCAGGGCGTGGAGCATCCTCTCGCTGGTCTTGCTGAGAAATATGAGCATCTTCTTCTTCCCCTCATCAGCTGGTGACTCTTTCCTAGGAAAAGCCTGGGAAAGCTGAGGGGTTAAAGGTGAGTTCAGTTTGATACATCTGGAGCTTGTGCCAAGCCTTGATTGTATGGGAAAGAGCTGAAACCTTTCAGCCATGGAGGAGCCCACCATGGTTGGACTGATGGTGATTGCAGGGTTACATATTTGGCTGGTGCTCTGAGATCTTCCCAACATCTCTGATTTTCCCTTGCTGGCAGTGACCCTCCAGCAGCTGTGCCTCATCCAGATGTGCACTGCAGGGAAGTCCAGGTGTTTCCAGATCAGGGAGAAAGTCCGGGGAGGTGTCAGGTAGTGGCAATCTTGGGTGGAAGCCCTGGAAATGAGCTCGTGTCCGAGAGGTTCTGGCAGGAGCTGAACTATTAAACAACTTCTTTCCGATGTCCTGGGTGTGGAAAAGCATGAGACAGCATGATGTGTCTGTGGTCCAGAGGAAGGGGGAAAAACAAACCAGCAGAAGACAAACAGACAACCCAACCCCTTTGCTATTCATGTTTTACACAATTTGGGATTGTTCATTAGGACCGTAAAGTGTGTGATCTGATGAAATTCAGATTTTCATGAGAATATGGTCTCTCCCAAGTGGGTAAAACACCATTCAAGGGATTATCTTGGCATAAATATTACTTTAGACTCAATTTAAATGGTATTTACATTTGCCATGCCTGTAAATACCATGTTCTGGAAGAAAATCTAGATTGCATTTCTCCAGTTTTAGAAGCTGTGTTTTGCACAAGTAGCCTTTTTGAAATGATAAAAACCTCACATGGGTTGTTGATTAAGGCTCCTTACCAGAAAAACAAACAAACAAACAAAAAGCAGACTACAGATAGAAAAGGAATTGCAAAAGTAATAAATATCTGAGGGATGGAGACTTGTTCCAAACAGTGCTAGAGCACAAATTTCAAATCTTTCTTCTAAATTGTCTTTGACAAAATCTATACCTCGTGTTGTCTGGCAAACAGCAGCACTGTGATGCTCCTTCCAGTGACACAAAATCTTCAAGTGATGAGAAAATATTAATCAGCTTTGCCCTTTAGATTGCAGCTTAATCAGCTTCTCATTGCTTTTTTTTTTTTGGCGACCTGGATTGTTATTTTTTAAGGGAACTTTTAAAGAGGCCAGAGCAGAAGGGTTTCTTGTAGGTGTCTGTGAGGCTGGGCATGTTCAGCCCTTCCAAAATCAATGTCCATCTGCTCTGGTGTTAAATCTCAGCCTGGCAGCTGTGTCTTCCTGGAGCAGTAAAACCTCAGTTCTTTTCTGGAAGGATCATGGAAGTGCCTCTGGAACTCCCTGCTGTCCTTCAGATGTTCCTCTGGTGCAGGAAGATGCCCAGCCAGGGTCACCTTGCACTCATCCCACCAAGGCAGAGTCAACTAACCCAAAATGCAGCTTTTTTACCCCTCTGCTTCTCATGACCTGGAGCATGAATTTCTCCTGTCCTGTTTTTGGTTGCTGTCTTCTTGGCGCACCTCATTTTCTCCACCTTAATTGCCGAGGCACTCACACGACTTGTGCTACTTTGGGGTACTCTTTAAACAAAAATCTGCAAATCTGCAGGAGAATTACTGCTAAATCTGCAGATCTACAAGAGCCTGAGGTACCAATGCCCATCATGGAGTCCAGGCTCCCGGCTTTCGTTGAAAATTCCCTGTATCTTTCCCGAAGCAACGCGTTTCCTCTGCGATATTTTGAGAGAAAACACGCCGCCGTGGTTGGAAGAGATGTGGAGCTTCTTTACCAGATGGAGGTGGCCTGACAGCTTGTAAAAAACCCTTTGCAAACAGTCAGCAGGAACGACAACTGACCTCAATTACTGCAGCCTTTCATTTCTCCATCTGGGGAGGGCACCGGGATTGTGCAGCACCGGGGTGAGAAACAGGCTGGAAAATGCACGGAAACAGCCCGGGTAAAACCAGAGTGCCTCGGAAAACACGTCCCACAAAACAACTCCTTTCTCATGCTGTGTTTTTTCCCCCCTCTCCAAGTTCAGCTTTGGTACTGAACTTTCCATTTTCAACCGACCAACATAAATTAAAGGCAAACATTGGCATGGAGAGGAAAGATGGAGAAAGTTGACCATTTCCCTCAGGAGGTCAGCCACAAATTCCTGCTGTTGTCTGAGAAATGATGAGCTACTCTTCGGAGACATGACTTAGATCATTTGGTGTCACAGGGAAACTTTTCAGGCATTTCAGCAAGACTTGAAATATGTCATCTTTTTTCCCCCCCTTTTTTTTAATAAATATAGTTTTAGACTATGTCCTTTTTTTTAAAATTTCTTTTAATATAGTCTTCCCTACAAAAAGCCAGTTGTGCACGGTGCTATTTCCTTTGGGCAATCTTACAAGAAACGTTCCCAGCTCGCTTCATGCCACTGCAAATATCTCTTTACCTTGGAGAAAAGGGCACATCACTCACTTTTTGCAGGCCTAAACTAATCTGAGTGCCTCGAGCTCAAACAGCCCTGGGTGACAAAGTACATCAAGGAAAATGTGTCACTCCCCCTTCATCATTCACTTTCACTATTCATAAATATAGCAGAAAATTCTATTTACTCTAAAAGGACTATCTGTCATGGGAAACACGGAAGGTGGAATCCCAGCCCACCCCGCTGAGTTTGGAGACAAATTTCCAATCAAAGGCCAACCCAAACTGCGAAGGACGGAG
Organism: Aleadryas rufinucha; assembly: GCA_013397815.1. Classification (NCBI taxonomy): domain Eukaryota; kingdom Metazoa; phylum Chordata; class Aves; order Passeriformes; genus Aleadryas; species Aleadryas rufinucha. The sequence goes on from VZTH01012272.1 coordinate 11,892, forward strand.
GATTTAGAAGATCTTGTAGGTGACATTTCCAGACGGAAGGAAAACAAGCTCTCAATTCCACCCAAAAATGATAAATAAGGAGGACTGGTTTCAAACCTTCAGCAGAGGCTTCTCTGGTTTTCACATTTACGGCGGCTCCTCGCTGACGGACTTAACAGATGCAAGCCCTGTTTAACAGGGATGAGTAAAATGGCTCAAGACACCATAAATGTTCATCAAAAACTCACACGAAGCCTGAAATGAGCTTTCTGCTGAGGTTCCTGAGGCTGGCTTTTTAAATTCCTCCTCATCGTGTAACGGCTCTGGCCCCACTTTCTTGCCTGGATTTCATCCAGGGAAAGAAGTCAAAGAAATTTCTTCTGCTGAGATATTTATTGCATTTGCTGTTCGAGGAAGTATTTGTAACTTGTTCAAAGTTCAAAACATCACCTCAAATCTTGCAGACTGACCTATGAACCTGTTGCAGATCCATTTCTGAGGGCGTAAAATCCAGGTTTGAAGCTTTTACAGTTACTTTGGGGGAGGGAAGAAAGGCATAAATAAGTGCCATTACCACTAACTCTAATTTTTTACAAATGTCCAAAACCAAATAATTCCCCCAGGACATCGATGCTGTGCTGGTCTTTTGCTAAATTAAATCAAACCTTTCTTTTCACTGTCTCCTGTAATTACAACAGGCTTCCATTTGACACAAGGGAGCTGGAGGCCAGCTGGGATCACCTTATTTTTTATCTGTTGGTGAATTGTAGGAAATCCCACTGGCAGGATGCTGGTGGATTAGCCAACAACATCAGCATCGTTTTAATATCCTTGACTTAAGTAATAATCTCCAAAGCAGGTTCTGTAGAGGGTTTTTTAGCAGATTTATGCTTCACTCTGCACATTTTTCAATTACCCACACCCAGGGATATTTAATGGTATGTAAATCCACCAGCAGTTTTTTGAGCCTACAGGTCATTTAATTGAAAGAAGCATCTGGGGACGAGGGGAAAATCCTTCCATGAACTCCCAGGTCCTGCTTCCCGCTCTGTCACATCCTTTGAGACCCAAAAGAGAGGTGCTGAAATAGAGAAGAAAGTGTCAGGAGAAGGTCTCTGAGCACTGTGGTGGCCGTCAGACCACCCCGTGTGCGTCCAGAGGTCAGGGATTCAGCCCAACCACCGAGAGCAGACCTGAGCACATTCCCAAGCAGAGAAAACCAGCAAGGACTGCATTTTACCTGATTAAAACAAGGTTTTTTTCCTGTTTTTTGAGGGAGAGAAGCTTCTTTTTGTTTGTTTGGACAACACTCTTAGGCACAGGGTGTGGCTCTTGGGGATGGGGCTGTGCAGGGCCATGAATTGGATTTGCTGCTCCTTGTGGGTCCCTTCCATCCCAGAATATTCTGTGATTGTATTTAAATGATAGGAACAAAAATAATGATGGAAACAGCATCTGCAACATTAATTGTGGTCACAAATCACTCGTGGCTCCCCACATCCCTGTTTGGAGCACAAGACTGGGACCCACCTCTGATAGGATGTTTGGAAACAAATATTGATCATCATCCCTGCAAGGAGATGATGGTCCTGCATCCTTCAACATGGAGATTTCTTGGAAAGGCTTTTTTCCCCCACTCATTAATATTTCCAGTTCATTTATTTTAGTGAGGAAAGCAGCATTTTCTGCCAATAGTATTTCTAGGAATATTTTCCAACGGCTCAGCTGAGCATCACTGAACAGACAGAAAAAGAGAGATGGATATTTTCTGTGCCATTCGTGAAAAATTTACGCTTTCTGTGCCGGGATGAAGGTGTGAAAGCTTAATCATAATAAAAAGGCTTATTTTAATGGACATATTAATGAATAACAGAGAGTGAGCCTGTGGTGGTCAACAGCAAAGCCATCAGACGTGGAGCCCACTTGTTTTTTGGTACAAGAACAGACACAAACCCTTCTGCAAGAAACCTTTATTCATTTCCAACACGACTCCTTGGCTGTGGCAATGTGGCTTCAATTTGTTTTAAAGGTGCATTATGAAGCTGGAGCTTGAAATTACGCATTTATAGTTTGAAAGCAAAGCCATCCCTGGGCGGGAAGGAACTTGTAATTTTGTCAAATTACACAGAAAATGAAATTGGAGGAGCAATAAAGTGCCTGAAATGAGGTAGTGAAAAGTCCCACAATGAAAAACCCCTATGTGCTGCACATGCAAAAACCACGTTTCCGTCGCCTTTACTTAATTTTGCACATTTCTCCACAAGCAATAATGACAGAGTCTTGTTTTCACTTTTAAATACACGGCTCTTTGTTTAACTGTTTTTATGTTAAAATGGGAGGATAACCTTTCTCAGTCGCATTTTCGTCCTTAAATGTTCAAATTCAAACAACATAATTTGGTTCAGACAGGTAAATAATTCTTATTCTTAAAAAAAAAAGGTATAAAAATCAGCTGTCATGAATTAAAATCCATTTTTCCCTAAACCCAAATAAACATTAGTCAGTCTGCATTTGATTGTAATAACACACTTGTCATTTCAGATATAGTATGTTGGAGGGGTTTTTTTTTCCTAAAGGCTTTATTGGAATTCCTCGAGCTAAATTTGCTGTGGGTTTATGACGGGTTCATTAAAAATCAGAAACCAAGAGGATGTGGAGGACTCTGAAGAGTTTGTACTAACATGAAATAGAAATAACTTGCAAGATTTTTTCATTTTAAAGCCGCTCCTGTTTCACATGCCCTCAAATTTTGTCACACAGTAGTAATTTGGGGCCAAATGTGAAGTATTAAAGCACTTAGTAAATTTATTTTGAGTTGAGATTCATGTGCAGTGATGCTTCTCCCTTACTTACAGTAAATCCAGAGTAAATCTGCTCAGATGCTGAAGTTTTCACTGATTTTACAGTGCTACAATGGAGATCTCAGGGCAGATCAGAGCAGAGATCCCTGCTCATTAAATAACAGGGACATATCTCCAGAAAAGGGGTTTATTTCAAGTAACCACAGCCTGTATTTCAAACTGGCCTGATGCAAAGTTATGGTCACTTTTATAAAGCGTGACTTTTCACTTCTTCCTTATTTTAATCGCAGAGCAGAGCCCTGAGGGACAAACGTGGGCGACAGAATCTGAAATTCCAGTTTCTGGTTGCCTGTTTCTGGTAACTGTGAAGTAAGAGCAAGTTTCAGGCTTTGGCTTCGCCCTGAATCCAGTTAAATTCTTAGGAGGTGCTAATTAATTAGAATGGGACTATAATTAGGCTTTAGTTTTTCCATGCTAGCAGTGTTTTAAGTCTGAAAACCTAAAAACTGCTTCATGGAGAATGGAGTGGTGCCTTCTCTGGGTCCTGGGGCTAATGGGACAAGAAAAAGTGGGGTTGCATTGCAGCAAGAAAGGCTCAAATTAAAAATTGTAAAAGTTTCCAAATGGTGAGGGTGACACAGTGGCTGCAAAACTCTGAGGAAATGCTGAATAATTCCTCTGGAAAAGGGAAGGGAAGGAACTTCTGACAAGGGCATGGAGTGATAGGAAACGGGGAAATGATTTAAAGTTGAACAAAGGTAGATTTAGATGGGATACTGGGAAGGAATTCTTCCCTGCCAAGGTGGGGAGGCCCTGGCACAGGGTGCCCAGAGAAGCTGTGGCTGCCCCTGGATCCCTGGAAGTGTCCAAAGTCAGGTTGGACAGGGCTTGGAGCAACCTGAGACAGTGGAAGGTGTCCCTGCCCATGGCAGGGGGTGAGATGAGACGATCTTTAAGCTCCCTTCCTACTCAAATCACTCTATGACTTTAAGATTCTGACCAAACATTTTCATTTTGTCATTTATGGGTCACCACTTTTGCCTCTGATCATTTTTTTTAGGTCAGTTTTTTACCTTGTCTTCCCATTTTGCAATGAAATGGCAAAACAACATCCAAATACATTCCCTGTCCAAGGAGGAACAACGTGAGTTGTAGCTCACTGTAGGTATTTAGATGCCAATTGGCCATGACACAAAGCTTTTAAGGCATAATCAGTAGGGGTGAAGGGGAGCAAAAAGTGAACAGAAGTTAAACACGTAACCTTCTCCCTCAATCACCTCCCAGATCCATCTGTCAGGTATTCCCTGGCCCTCATTTACACTAGAATAGATCCATTTTACTTTCCCTTTCATATTTTACCCTGCTGGAAGGTCGCCCACTGTCTTATGTCAGACCTGACAGGATGTGAATTATCTCCATCCAGCCTTGACATAACTTTGTGCGTGGTGATGTAATGCCCCAAAAAAGCCTGGTTTAGGAAAAAAAAGAGACGGGACTTATTAACAGGAAAGGAAACAAGCCTCTGTTTGACAACCAGTGGCTGGATATCAAGGAGAGCTTTCTTAGGGGAAAAAAAGTCGTTTATGACCACACGAATTACAATTATTCATTCAGAGGGAAGAAATGGCCATTGAGTTTTTAACTAGAATCAGCTGGTTGAGCAACCTACAAGGACCAGGTATTTGGGCATCGATTCCAGGTAGATTCAGACAGGAAAGGCTCAAGTCTGCTCCCTGAGGGATCAATGAAACCACCAGAACTTGAGTGTGAGCTGTTGCAAACGCAGCCAGCACTGTGCTCCCCTTCCCCTCCATTGGGAGGATCTATCAGGATATCACCACCCCAACCCAATAATCCCCTTTTTCTATTCTTTTTCACCATCTCCTGTGGGTGCAATGTGCTTGAGAGAAACCCCAACTCTGTCACCCACTCATCCTTTCTGCTCCGAGTCTTTGCAGCCAGGGCTGCATTCCAGCAGCGTGATCTGAAACCGTATCCCTCTAAGTTCACAAAATATTCGGCATCTGTGCGTGTGGACTCGTGAACTTTTACCTTTTACCCATCAGCAAGGCAGCTCCTTCACCCTTTCCTCCCCTCAGACTCTCTGGAAGTGGAGGAGTTCTGATCTCCACCAAATCATGGGAAGGTCTCCAGCGTAGCTCCATGGCAAAAAACTCCCTCTCTACCCCGTTTCCTTGCCGTGTTTCTCATCCTGGGCTGACACTGGAAATGTTAGAGAGTATTGCAGGGAGCTCAGATGGATTTGCAGATCAAAGCACATTTTGCTCACTTTTAGTTGGCAGCCCCAGCAGCTGCCAACTGATGGAGCATCCCTGAGGGTGACGATGAAGTTTTAGCAATGAGGATGGTAAAACATTGGTGTAGGTTGCCCTGAGAAGGGATGGATGCTCCATCCCTGGAAAATTCTGAAATTGGACGGGGCTTTGAGCAACCTCATGCAGTGGAAGATATTTCTGCTCATTGCAGAAGGTTGGACTCAAGGACCTATAAAAGTCTCTTCCAACCCAAACTATTCTGTGATTCTGTGATGGTCCCAGGGATGAGAGGAGACAGGAGACTGTCCAAGAGTGGTTTGAAGGGTCAGTAGGGTGGGTGACAAGCTGTGAAGTGGCAGATGACAAACACATTCAGGAAATAAGACACATCTATGACACACCAAAGTGTCACTGCATGTTAAAAAACCCACCTTGAGCCACATTAAAGGCATTAACTGCTGGAAAGTAATGCAATAATTGATATTTCTGTCCATATCTTTAACAAATGTGCCAAAAATGGTCTTCATCTCAATCCTTTCAGCTAAGACTATTGCTATTCCAGAAAGTGAGCAAGCAATCATGGACAGCTATCCCACTGTTTGTAGTCACCCCATATAATTCTATTTCTCCCTACCATGTTGATGGTCCCAGACGTGTGGGTTTCATGGAAGGAGTGGCGTGCGTGCCTATAAATGCTCATATTTGATTACACATTGGGCTTTTTCTGAGCTGCAGAACAGATGCCAGCTTCCTTTTACTTTCCCCTGCTCAATTACAAGCCGGGTTTGGTTCCTGGGGAGGTCAGTGCGACTGCAGTGGCCGTGGCCAGACGTCTCGCAATGTCAGGCTTTCCCACGCAACGCCTCCCAGCCTCGACCTTGAAACACCCTCTGCCACCCCAAGCCCTCTGTGAAAAATGTGCTGATGCTGAAATCCCCTCTCAGCACAGACATGCAACATTTGGGGACATTTCAGAGCAATCCTGATCGTTTTGCCAACGTGCTCCAAGGCTCCAGGTGCTGTGATGACCCCGTCCCGTCACTGTGTTGTCATTTACACACTTAAATCCAACCGAGCTCCTTTTATCTCTGCTATAATCTGGTTAAATCTCAGACCCCTAATTCTGGTTCTTTTTGATCCATGGAGAAGTAGAAGAGCTGCAAGTGTGCTCTGGCTCCAGGGTGACTGCAGGGATTTGGGAGCCTGGGCTGTTATCTCTTGTCAAACGTGTCTGCAGTCCCAGGGTCCGACTGGAAACATTTGTCAGTGCCCCTTACATAATACCAGGTTTTATGGAAAAATTGAACCCTCCAGTAACTGCAGAGGAAATTCCAGAGCGAGCCTACTGACAGACACGTCTTGGAAGTTAGCTAGCTTTTTGGAAGAGATCCAGAAATTTTTTTTTTCCCCTTTGCTTCCCCACCACTCTCTAAAAAATAATAATTTAAAAAAAAAAAGAGGATAAAATCCTTTTGGAGCAGAGGGTCTTGAAACCCAGGAAATGCCACTGGTGCTTCGCTTTCAACTCTCCTGAGGATATTTGGGAGTCAAAATGGTGCATGGAGGAAAAATCTGTGAGACAGAAAACTGTCAGTAAGAATAACCTCTAGGACAACAAGGTCTAGAACCTCTTTTGGTCTTTAATGTATGAAGATTACGTGGCTTCTTTGATTGAATTTAAGAGTCACTAAAACATTGCAATCTGGCTGATAAGTCCTCAGCAGAAGTGGGTTATGACAGTTCAGTGTGTGCCTTAAGGAAAGCAGGGATCTGATTTTACTGTGCAAGTGAAGGAGCTGTAAAAGCCTGTGAGCCAAAGGCTCTCAACTGGTATTTAACCCAGAGGATGAATTGCCACAGGAATGAAGAGATAAGAGCACTGGAAAATTGAGAAACTGGGAAACTGAACCAACACCAGCTACAGGCAAGATGTGCACTAAATCCCTCTGGATGGATGACCAGGAAAGCTGTGAATAAAAACAGAGGAAAAGGTGTTTTCCAGTCCCACCCCCTGCCATGGGACACCTTCCACCATCCCAGGTTGCTCCAAACCCCGTCCAGCCTGGCCTTGGACACTTCCAGGGATCCAGGGGCAGCCACAGCTTCTCTGGGCACCCTGTGCCAGGGCCTCCCCACCTTGGCAGGGAAGGATTCCTTCCAAATATCCCATCTAAATCCACCCTCCCTCAGCTCACAGCCATTCCCCCTGGTGTGACGGGTCTAGGTCAGGGTCAGGAGAGTTTGTGCCTGGAAGCGAAATGCGCTGTAGGTACCAATGACTTCCAGCTGACAGGGACATTTCCTGTTCTCACCAGCTCCTCACCTTAACCAGGAAGGGTGAAAGCAGCTTTGTGTCCCCAGCCAGCCCCCGAGGTGACACGGCTGTGGCTGTCACCTCTCTGCTCCTGGCGCTGGGCATCCAACGGCACCGTGGGGCCCAAATATCGGCACCAGGAGCTTTTCCCAGATTCCTTGCTCCCCCACTCCAGCCCTGGTCTGTGGCTGCTCTGACTCATCTTGTAAACACCAGTCTCTGCAGCGAGCAGGACTGACAGAACAGAAAAAGGAAAGGAAAAAAAAAAAAAAAAGGGAGAGAATGGGAGAAAAACGACCCCCTCCTCCCGCTTCCCAGCACCGCCCCTCACTTGTTATTGCAGAGGATCTTCCTGGCCAGACTTGACCTGCAAACAGTGGTCACCAGTGAACCATCAAAGGCCTTTCACATCTCCAGCAGCTGCAGGGAGGGTTCCTGTAAGCACTCCTATCACTTTGACACCTCCAAAGCCAACAGCGCCGATTGTACGCTGTCACGGGCCGCGTTTCAGGGACCACCTTCAACGCTTTGGCTCCAAAGAGCTGCTTTTTTCCAATTCATTGACACAGGGGGATATATATCTCAAAACTTGGCTGCAGCAGCCAGTGCATGCCTTGAGGATTACATAGCAAGTGAACTTTGTCAGTGTAAGCCCCAGTCAATAGGAGGAATTAAGTAGAAAGACCTCTATTGTTCCAGCCAGCCTTCTGAAGGCACTGATTGGCAGTAAAATGTCTTCAGTGACAGATGTAAAGTAAATATTGCCTATGCCAAGTCTCTACATTACTTTGATTACCCACCATCAATCAATTTGTTCTTTCCCTTGCAACAATAGCGGCTGCTGTTACACTTCAGACCCCTCCGATGAAGCCCGAAGTGTAATTGATTAACAAACTGAAAAGAAAGGTTACACAAATGACAGCAAAATGTATCTCAGGAGAAAAAGGAGAGTATTGTCTCTGTGCACATGAATGTGCATTAAGTATCTTGCTGTTAGGAACAGAATGATATCCCTTCAATAAAATATATATATATATATATGTATATGTATATACACACATTGACACTCATATATCCCCTCAAACCCCCTCATAAAACATCAGGTCAGTATTTGCAATATCCCCATGGCTTTTACAACGGCAAAATGTCAGGAATTGCAAGGAAAACCAAAATACTGAGGTCACCTCATGAATGGAAGCAAAACTGGGGGTGAAGAGGATCAGCGGATTCCTGAGGCATGGGATGCACAGCACAGCTACAAGCATTAACATCATTTCTTGATTCCAGGGACTGAGGCCAATGCAACATCCTTTTTCCTCCTTAATTCATTCTAAAATTAGCAGGTGCTCACAACAGTAAAGGTCCTTTTGTTTTACTCACAACATTGGGGAGGGCAAAGAATTTTCAGCTGCCTCAAGGTGAAGGAAAACAATTTTTTTGGAAGGGAGGGTGAGTTCCTAAATGCCTCTAGCCCTAAATGCTCTTCCCACTGAGCAGGACAGCACATTTAGGGCTCAAAGCATTTAGCCATGTGCAAAGAGGCAGGAACGGCCACACAGGATCACGTTTGCTTCCTCTGACAGACAGTAACAGGCACTGAGGGAAATGCCACAAAAAAAAAGACAAACTAAGAGCAGTGTCTTGAATATTCTCTGAGCTTATGGCGAGCACCAGCACGGGGATTTCCTCGTCTGGAGGCTGCTTGTGTGTCCCTGCTATTCATGGCCACTGATGGATACATCCCATGGGGATCTCTCCAAATTCTTTTCCAAGCTGTGTCTGCTCTGATATCCTCTGGCAATGAGTAGCTCAGGGGCTGAGCAAAACAATCCTTTCTGCATTTGTGCTTAAGCCCTGCTCTCTGCCCGTGGCATTGTGTGCCCCAAGGTCACCAGGAGCCCACAGGGTTCCCGTCCTGCTGCTCTGGTGACCCTACAGAGGGACAGCTGCCTCGGCCCAGGGCACCCAGGGCTCTGCCCATCCTTTGGGCTGCCTATAAAAGTGTGGGACAAGGAGGTGTGACTTCAAAATATAAGGACAGGATGGCAGAAGCAGCTTTTGAAAGGCTGCTCCATCTCAGAATCCTCTCTGCTCTGAGAGAAAACCCACAGTGCTCTGTTGACCTCTGGCACAGGCTAATTTTTGACCCCATATTTTTGTTTCTGATTTGTTGAAACTTTTTATCACCCTGCAAAGGATGGACATCACATGCCATGCTTAGCAACACTGAAAATGAAGTGTATTTCAAGATTAACTTTACATTTCAAGTCCATCCCATGGGATAGTTTGGGATGAGCCCTCACAGACAGAGGAACCAAGTGCATGTGGCAGTGATTTTTTACCTCCTCTCAGCCCCAGCAGCCCTGGTTCAGTGTGTGCCTGGGTAATGGAAATAAACCCTTCATATCTCATGAGGTTCTGGCTCTTTTCTCAGCCACTGTGTTCGTGGAGTTCACATGAATGTCTTTGATTAGATTTTCTAATTTTCCCTGATACCTGAGGGAGCAGGCCAGTGACAGGCTGAGGAGACAGCACGGCAAGAGAAAGATAAATTTGGGAACACTAAAAGATCCAAGCCAGGTTGGAAGGGGTTTAGAGCAACCTGGTCTAGTGGAAAGTGTCCATCTCTCCATCACGATATCATCCCTGCAATGAGGGGGGGAGATCATTTTCCATGGGGGAAAGGATTCCAGGTAGTGCCTGAGGGACCTGCAGCACGAGCTGTCTCCTTGGCTCTCCCTCTGAGAGGAGGGACTGTTGGGAATGGCACAAAATTCGAGCTTCTCCACGATTTGAAACAAAGGCACCACACTGGCATTTGTGCCAAGGCAGTTTTAGTTGTTTTTAATCCTCCTGCTCCACCACTAATAACTGCCTGGTCTCTGTATATATTTGGGTTCTTACTTGTCAAATCAAGCTGCAGAATTAGCTGGAGCGCCCGATACGTGTATTTTTGGAATTACTTCTATGGTAAAATCATTAAGGCCACCCACTAACCAACATATGATCTCCCTACTGGCTTGGCTTTGGTTAGAGGCATTACCAATAAGAATTTAAACTTTTTCCTGAAATAGTTATTTTTCAGTGACCTTCAGCAGCAGATGGCCACGGCAGCAAGCACTTATTTATGGCTTCTGTGTGGTAGCAATACTTAATTAATCTGTTCAAAACTTGGTTTCCAGTCAAACTGGAAGCCCAAATGGCTCCAAAAATGGTTGATTAGGTGGCCCCAGCCCTGTTTGCTGGCAAATGACTTTACTGCTGCCTGGCTTGTGGGGCAACCCAGAGAGATGTGGAGTGTGAAAACAGAAATTGCTGAACAGTTTTATTTCAGGTGGGTGAATTCCTTCTCACCTTTTCGGTGGGTGGCTGCATTTTTCTTCTGGCCCACGTGCCCAAGGAGAATCGGGAGAGGGAGGTAACATGACAGTTTCCATCAAAGTCTGGACAGATTTCCTCTGAAGGAGACTCTCCAGGGGATGGCCCCGCGCAGCGAAAAACGGCTGCAAGTTCATAGAAGTAAAAGGGAGCTTTGCCAGAGCAAACAGACTCACACAGCTCTGCCTGCCACCAGGAATTCTGCCCCAGTTCCCGTCGTTCTCCTGCCCAGGCACCAAAACCTGGTTTTGTTCTGGCAAAAGCCAGAACTGAGCGTGGTGAACGTGTTTTGCCACGATCAAAGATCTGTCTGTGCATGGAAGAAAGAAAGATAAACTCAGCTTTGGTGTGTTCTTCCCCCTTTTTTCCCTGCTGAAAAATGAATGGCTCCAGGAGGATGTTTCTGTGTGTCACGTGTGATATTTTCCTTTGTGTTTCTATATGAAAACTCCTGGCGAAGTGGGACAAAGATTCCCAGCTGTAACTGCTCCGTGCTGTGTCCTTGGGGATTTTTTGATGACATCTGAAGGTGCTGGAGGTGGCACAACAATAAATGCATCTGAATTATAAAACTGGAAGGTAAAAACCAATTTTTAAGCCTGTATTTCTACTCTACCTAACACAAGGGTGTCTGCAGGCCTGTCTGAGGCTCCTAGCGTGCCTTGGGACAGTGAAAACATAATTAAGATCAACACTCTGATTTGCTGACATGGAGCACTAAATCTGAACACTTCTGAACAGGAGTGTGGGGAAGAGAACTCATTGCCAAGATTAAAGGGCAGAATTGGTGCTCCTTGGGAAGTTACTGCAGCCACAGCTGCTCAGGGAAACTTTAGCACCTCCCCAAACCCACGGAAAATAATGTACTCCCAGGAGATCTCAGCCCTAGCAGATGTTGGGCACGAGCATGAAACAGATTTTTGAAATAATAATCGACCTTAGATTCAGAAACCATCAGAAAGACCCTCAGAAATCAAAACCAACCTCAGACCCAGGGAGCCTGTGGAAGAGGTGGGGAGACTTTTTCAAAGGGTGTGTAGTGACAGGACAAGGGAGAATGGGTTTAACTAAAAGAGAGCAGGGTTAGATGGGATATTAGGGAGAAATTCTCCCCTGTGAGGCCCTGGCACAGGGTGCCCAGAGAAGCTGTGTCTGCCCCATCCCTGGAAGTGTCCAAGGCTGGTCTGGGTGGGTTTTGGAGCACTCTGGTCTCAGCCCAGTGTCCCTGCTGGGCTTTGGGCTGTGCTATTTCAAATCTGTGCAGATCTACTGGGAAGTGAGGAAGGATTTGGAGAAAATGGTTCCAAAAATTGCAGATTTTGTAGTTGTGGGCAAGTGAGAGACCAGGTTCTGACTGTAACTCCATTACACTGTGGCCTGCAGCAGTTCTCAGCCTTCATTTTGCCAGCCAGCAATCTGTCGATTTAATTTTATGTTACAGCCGCTGGTTATACCTAAATATATCAGGAACATGGACCTCAGCATTCCAGAGCCATAATTCACGTCGAGCTAACCAAAGGCAGCATATTTAACTTCTGATGGCCCACAATCCATCTCAAAGGTCACTGCAATCTCCAAGGGCCTGAAGAAACCCGCAGATGCTGCAATGCCTATTTTCTTTGAAATACAGAAAAAATTCTTCTCCTGAAAAAGAAGTCTTTTATTCTTATAATTTGACTTTTTCCCCTTCAGCCCAGGTGATCTGTAATCCTAAATTTTTGAGGGAAAGGAAGGAAAAACCAAAGGGATAAGTGTCAGGTAAGTCAGGCAGCCTGGTCTTCATGAAGCAAACACAGTCCACCAAGTTCCTCTGGTTGTATCTGCTCCACGAAGGGGCTGGAATTCTGAACAGGGGGCTGGAAATGAAACAGGAGCTGTAACTTTACTTATGGTGCCAATCAGGGAAATTAACACAAATTGACTGGTCAGGATAGTGTGTTTCAACAACAACAGGAAAATAAAATCATGAGTCTGGACCAGAGAGTGCTTGTTTTCCTGAGAGAAAAAAAAAAGAAAAAAAACAAAAAGAAGAAGAAATTAAAAAAAATAAATAGAAAAGAGACAGTCCTCAAAATATGGTGCTGATTAACAGCTCTCATGTGAGCTCCTCGAGAGGGTGCCTAAGCAGAAGGGTACAGGGTGTTTGTGCTTCACAAGGATAATATTTATACCTTGTACATAACCATAGCTGCAAAAACTTGCTCAAGGTCTAAATAGTGTGACTACATGAATTAGGCTGATGGCTCCTCTGGTGGGCAAAGGGGATGCTTGGTGAGGACTGTGGTGGATGCAGAGCTGCATAAAACATGAAAAACAGACCTGCAGCAGGGCCAGGTGAGCATAAAACTCTGCCTTTGTAATAAACCCCTATGCCACTGGGAGTCATCAGTGGTTTTGACTAATTTTATAGCAAATTGCCAGAAAAAAAAAGGGTTTTATCCCTCTTGCTGAAGAGTCTTCCTCCTCTCACAGGTGGTTAGCACATGCTCATGTATTTTTTTCCTTCTGGAAGATCATCTTCATGAAAGGTCTGTATCTAAAATGAAGATCTGTGGTAGAGGGAAAACTGTAAATTAAATATATGTGAATATAAAGGGGGAAATATGGAAATGATTGGGCAGTTGCAGCATCTTCCCAAAACACTGCCACTGTTCAGTGGTTTTTCTGCACTGCCCCCCACATTTCCTGGGGCAGATGAAAGACCCTCCACTGCTAAGGCAAAACCAGCGGGTGTCTGAGGGGAATCTGAAGTACAAGACCTCCTTTTTCTTTAGCAGATAAAGGTGGATATGAGCAAGACAGGTTTCTGTGCAAATTAAATCAGTTTTGCCTCCTGGCTCTTGCAGCAGGGGCCTGCTCAGTCGTGTAGCTCATCGTGATGGCAACCAATCTGTAGGAGAACTGGAAATGCATGGAGGAGCCAGGCAGCCCCTAAACACCAGCACTGCAAGCCAGGGAATGTCAGAAAGGGAGCTGAGATCCATGACAGCTCACACTTGACCCTCAGTGATACAGCTGGAGAGGGTTAATCACAACCACTCTGCACCAAGGACTGACCCAGAGGCATTGCCCTGGAGTCAACAGCTTGCAGTGCTAAAATGCCTTCTGCACTTGCTGCTGTGAGAGCAAGGCTTGGCAGAAAGACAAGGGATGCTGGAAGGGTCACTGGGATCTCAGACAGCATGAACTAAACTTGCCAGAGCTCCTCCAAAAAGCTTTTTCAAATGGTGGTCACGCAAGTCCTTGGTAGGGATGTGACATGGATCAAGCACTGCCTTGGTTGGGGCAGCTCAGTCTCCTTCAGCCCTGCATCACTTGGTCCCCTCTCTGCTCCACCAGAAGATGTTCTTCCTTTCCAGAGTCCATTTTTCTTGTGATTTCCTACCAAAAACCAGTCAGACCTCGTTCTGTGTTAGGTTAAGCAAAGCAGCCTCACTAAAAAGATGTAAAAATGAGCGACATATTACACAAATATGAATGCACTCTATAAAAGGTCTCAAACGGACCAAGATTTTCATTAAATAAGAAAGTTTCAAGATTTAACAGCCTGGCAGCCTCCACCTGCTGCCTTGCTCTGTGAGTTGTCCTTCTGAGGTTTAATCATGGACAAAAGTATTATCCAACAGGAGTGAGGGGGAGAGAATCCAGCCCCTGGTATTTTCAGGAAAAATTCTGAGTGCAATGCAATCCCCTCACATTAATGCTGTTGTTTCAAAGCCCTCCAGTCCCACACTGCTCCTCCCCACTTGCATCCTGCAGGACACCCTCTTGGCAGAGGTCTCTTTTTGCTAAGCAGTAATGTCAGGCTTTAATCTTTCCAAGTCATGGTTGAAATGAAAAAAAGAAAGGGAAAAAAAACCAAAAAACCCACCCAAACCCAACCCAGTTACAAGAACTGAGATTGGGAACAAGAGAGAAAGAGAGACAGATGCCAAAGCATGATGAAAAAAATCTGTTTCTTCTGCCCGCTGCTTGTTCTGAGACTCAGGTTGCTGTGAGGGGGGAACTGAAGATAATTAGAGCAGGTTTGGAGCACGGACTTCAGAGCTGAGTCTCGTGTGCCAGCACATGCAGACAGCAAGAGGCAGAGCCTCCATGCCAAGCATCACATCTACCTTGGAGCTGAGTCCCAGCAAAGCCACTGTGAGTCTTTGCACCGATGGCTGAGAGCATCAGATCCAGCCCAATCTCACCCCAGGAAACCCAATGCAAAGTGAGAGAGTGAGTGAGTGAGTGAGTGCTCCTTGGGATCTTCACACCACAGCGGGGGCAGGAATGATGCCAAAAATGATCTTTCTGAGGCAGAAACTGAGGCATTTGTGCAAGGGACTGACTGATTTGGAGCTACGTGTTAATGTTCTGATTTGAGTGAAAGAACTCAGTGAAACACCCTCCTCTTCCTCTTCAAGTCTGCTTCCCACGTGTCCCAGTTCTCGTCAGCTTGTCATCTTTCTTAGGAAAAGCTTCCTCATCATTCCAAGGACGCTCGAGTGAAGAGGTTAACAGGAATCCAGGATTACAGAGACATCTGGCTTTAGAAAGCCCCGAACACTTCAACTTCAGCCTTGGCAGGGAGCTGGGGTTCACTGGGGAGCAGAGTGTGGAGATTGATTGCAGATCCCGGAGCCACGGCGCCAAGAATGGATGCAATGGCTTGGATGCATCAGGAATATTGGACAAGTGTTGGGGGACACAGTCAGTGCCTGTGTCCTCACCAAACTTCTTCTTCTTCATCAGAAAACTGCTATTTAATTACACACATGTGACATGAAATGAACTTTGCCAAAATGTTTTCCAGTCTCCAACGCGCTCCAAGGAAGGAGATGTTTGGGAGATGTGCTTTACTTCCTGTCCCTTTGCCTCTCTGACGGGAGATGAAGCGCTGAGGATAAAAGGAGTTTCCATCTCTTTCCTTGTGTGTGAGTTGTTTTTTAGGTCTCTGTGCTCGCTGAAACGGCTCCGGCAGGAGCCATGCAAATGTAATGGCTAATTTGACAAGCTCGAATGAGTCATCTTTCAAAACCATTATTGTACAAAATGTAACATGGTTTGGAACCGTCTCCCGCCTGTGTAAAGTGATATTGCTTCTTTTTTGCCCTTTCCTTGAATCAAAGGCAGATGCAAACGTCAAGGTTTCTGTACAACACACCCCTCCTCCTCCTCTTTCCACACTGGGATTAGCAGTGGGAGCTGCAGGCTCTTTGCAGTGATTCATAGGTAAAGATCCACTCAGAGCTCTCTTCCAGGGCCATCTCCTCGAGGAAATGACTGCAGATGAAGAGCAACACCATTTATTTCTCAGTGTATTTTGCCGTTAGTACAAAAATAAATCGTGGTGTCCAAGTGGAGCGGGTCGGAGAACAGGTGGTGCTGAAGCAGCCAGAGAAACCCAAGGAACGCTGAGAGGCGTTTCACTGCTGCCAGCCCATGACGAGTTCAACGCCACATTTGTGTTGTGTAGCTTTTGGACCTCCAAAAGGAAGTGTGCAGCAAATTCCTTGAGAGCTGAATGGAATAAGAGGGGAAAAAAGGAGGAAGTGCTGAGTGTTTGGTTGAGGAATACCACTCGTCCCGAGCATAAAAGAGAAGTCATCAAGAGAGTGGAAAGGAGGTCTTGTGCTTTTTCAAAGGAAGAATTCCTAAAGTGGTGAGGGGGTTGATTTCAGGATATCTCAGTGTGAAATAAAATCCTGGCTTGCACATTGTCCCTGCCAGATGTTTAGTGCAGAAGGTCTAAAGAGGTAGAGCAAGAGCTCTGAAATCAGAGCTGCTTAAAAGACAACTTCAAGGTGGCAGGTGCTGACAGGAGCTGCAAAGAGAGGCAGAAATGGGACCCTGAGGGAGAGGAGGTAGAAGGAGGTGAGTTTTACTGTGTGGCAGGTGAGCAAGGCCTCAGAAAGGCTGGTTTGAAAAGAGCAAATTGGACTTGGTGAACAACTTAAATGGGTGGATTGGGATATTGATCCAGAACCAGAGGAGACTGAGTGACCTGGACCTTTAGGTAGGAAGCACATGGAGGAAGAGGAAGGCAGAAGCTCCAAGGCCTTGGCAAACATATGATGAAGGATGTTAAATATCTGATCTTAAAATTCCTGGGAGAACCAGGAGAGACTGAAGACTTGGATGAGTAATTCCGAGAGAAACAAGCCAAAGAGGAGGCCCAGAGTGTGGAGGAAAGGCCGTGCCAGCAGTAGAAATGGCATAGCAGGGAAACATCTCCATACCCAATGCTGTTTCCAAGAAGCCCAGAGTGAGAGCAGAACCAAACCAGCAGAAAAATTACCTCCAAAATATTATCTGTATGGACAGTTAACCCCAAATTTAGCAACCAGGGCATCTGAGATACAAAGCAGTGCAGCCACTGCTCTTATCACTCAGAGAAAAGCAATTTTCCACTGCCAGTCAGGCCTGGTTGTTTTCCTTGGACATCTGGAAATCCCAGTGAGTGGCACTGGAGGGGTTAAGCCACCCTCCTGTTTTGCAACTGGATAAACCAGCTCAGCTCATTCCTGTCCCTGCACCTCCTCAGTGGCACTGCAGCGTGTTTATAAAAATAGCAAACAAACCATTTGACAGCAAGGGTTGGAAATAAAAATTAAAAAAAAAAAATGCCATACTTTCCCTATTAAATTTTGATAGTCTCCCAAAGGCTTTCAATATATTGCACAGGTCCAAGCTCTACCGCAGAATAATTGAATCATAAAGACTAATTCCATGTGTCTTCCGAGCCCCTGCACGAGTCAGGGAATGCTGTGGGCAGGCACAGGGGCCAGGAGGACATGGCACAGATATCCTTGAATTTCCCCAAGTGGATGGGAAAGCAGCACACGTCCTCTGGCAGCCCAAGGGGCATCTCCTCTCTGAGAAGGAAACTCTGCTATTTGTTTAATAATTTTTTTAAAACAAGTGTTTGCTTTGCATGGCTCGGATGTTTTAACCCCTCCTAACAGCCAGAAAAAGCAATTTAAGCAGCTTTTTGAAGGCTGTTTTTGGAGGTACTCACAGGTGAGGGGAGCCAGTGTGGTGCAGCTTCACTACATCCATGGGAGAGTGGTGATGGATCTCCAAACTGCCCAGGGCCATCCTCCAACATTTCCTTTGTTTCAGACACTGGGCTGAGCTGAGTTTCAGACTTTGGAAATCAGTTTCTGGCTGAGCTCAGACAACAGATGCAAGTTCCCAGATCTGCTAGGGAAAAATTGGCTGGATTCAAGTATTTTTAGCCCTGGGCTTATGTATGGGTTCTGTATAGAAGCAAGAAGTTGAAAATAACCATGGCAAGGTTATAAAAAGCTGCTCTAGCTGGATATAGCCAGTGCAGGGACACCAGTGGGAAACCCGTGAGGGAGAGACTTCCACAGAGATCCTCCACTGCTGGTCAGCAAAACTCACTCACACTCTTAGATGAACTTGTTGGATGTGTAAAAGATGATAAATGAGAGAAAATAAGAAACCACCAGTGGTTAAGTTACAGTGAAGAGATTAATGTTCCAAAAGTCCAAGTTTTGTAGGTTCAAAGCCAGTGCAAGGAGAGAGACTTCCTCTTCCCTTCCCTTCCCTTCCCTTCCCTTCCCTTCCCTTCCCCACAAAAATCCTCAAACATCTCCAGCTGATCCTGTTTTGGAGAGGCCTTGGACTTTCCCTAAAGAAGGAGGGGGCTGTAGTTTTTACAGGCAATATAAAGGTTCTTCACATTAGAAGTTCTGAGGGAAGCTTTGGCTTCTCTCTAAAGCTCCAGCGCTTCATTCCAGGGATGACAGCACTCCAAGACAATGTGTTTGCAATAGCAACAGCGCTGGTTCACGGGACAACCCAACTCCCTCCTGGCAGCCGAGCCCTTTTCATTGATTTCCCTGAGCTCAGAGCATGGAAGAACAAACAGACCTTTCTGAATATCTCTTTTTGCCCCTCTGTATTTCTGCACTTGATCCAAAACCTCGTGGGATTTTTTTTTCTTCATGTGCCTCACGGTCTTTATGATCATTTCAAATGAATTTCACCTGTAACCACACAATGCCCGAGGCTCTAAGTGTTGGATGCTCCACTGTAGACAGGGTTAAGCTTTTCCTGCTAAAGCATTTCAGCCTCTTGAATGCTGAAATGTAACCTAAACACCACCAGTTTTCCCCAAAACATGAGGGCAAATTTGCTGATTTAATTTCTGCATTTGTTATCATGAAATGCAAGTAATTACAGCTTTGACCTCTTGGGTAGGGGCCAAGCTCTGAGTGTAAGAGGTAAACACAGTAAATAAATACATGTAAAACACGACCCCCCTGCTCTGAAAACAGGGAGCATTTTCTGCATTTCCAACGTAGCTGGGGGAGAATTCGCTGAACACTCCTGCACTTCATAGAGTCCCTGGTTTTAGTTACTAGAATAATAATGCAGGGACTGTAAATAGGGTTTATGACTTTTTATGAGAAAGCCATGTGATGCTTTTACAACTCTCACAAGTAATAAATGTCTACATCAATTTGATTGTTTTATGTGGGTTTTCTTCTTGCTTTACGCCGTGGAATGGGTTGTACTTCACTGGAAGGCCACTCGAAATTCTGACATTTCAGAATTTGGTTTAGTGCCAAATCAGGAGAAAAAACTTTTGAAAGCCACATTTTCTCTTCAACCACATTAAAAAAAAATGATTTGGAATGAAATAAAATAGCCTGTTCTGATAAAACCAAATCAGAACAAAATACCTTCCTTTTTAACATACATTATTCAAAGCATAAAATTAAATCACTTTTGTTATGAAAAGACACTTAGGACAGAAAATCAAGCCATTTCACTCCAGCAAGGTCCAAACACAATACTTCAAACTAGTCAAAACAAATCTTCTTAAAAAAAACATGAAGCGAAACTTCATTGACAACAACATACTCTGATCGGAAGTCTGGATTTCGACTGGATGGCATTTTCCATTGAAAAATTGCCAGGGAAAAGCTTTTTTCCTTCTAGCTCTAATCTGATGTTATCATGGACAGCAGCGCTCGGAGTTAAAAATTGCTGCACGTTCTGAGGTCTCCCAGAATTTATTTTCCCTGACTCCAGCAGCAATTCTGGGCTTTGCCAGCCGTGAGTTAGAGCAGCAAGCAAAGGAAAAATACCTATAAGCAGCCAGGGTGTTCCTACAGATGTTAATTAATTGGTAAA
Organism: Aleadryas rufinucha; assembly: GCA_013397815.1. Lineage (NCBI taxonomy): Eukaryota > Metazoa > Chordata > Aves > Passeriformes > Aleadryas > Aleadryas rufinucha. The sequence continues at coordinate 31,793 of VZTH01012272.1, forward strand.
CATCACTTTCAGGGCACTGGCATGAGGTAAATCCCACCAGAAAGCTCTCCAGGAGGGTCCATGGTTGGTTCCATAGAAGACCATCTGTGGATTGTCTCTCCAAACACTCCTACCACGTCTTTTCCATGCTATGCCCATAAAGATGTGGGAAATGAGAGCAGAGGCTCTGGAAGCAGGGACAAAACCTCTCTCCTTCCTCCCACTCGATGAAGCCCATTAGATCTGCTACCAGCAGGGCGTTACGGGCACGGATGATCACTGATCCTAGAGAAATTTTACTGTTCATTGCTAAAATCCATTGCAATCCGTGGTTTCCACCACTGCTCTGCAGCTCTGAATGCACTGACCATAAAGGGACTTTAAATTACAACTCATAAAAATCAGTGGGGAGCCTACAAACATGCAGAGACACGGACAGGAAAATTATTGGGGTCTACATAAAGAGATTTTTTTATGGTTGTATCAGGAAAAGTGGTGTCAGAGTAGAGTTTATGCTTTGGGACAGGATCAGTGGGGTATTTGGAGGTCCTCATTTCCGACAGAAGTGACATCATATCACTTGTCACTAATAGATCTGTCTGAAAAGGGGACACAGCTCTTTGCATGAGCAGACTTGTCTTGATGCAGAAAATCCCAGGAGCTTACACTTGTGCTCCCCTTTGAGCTCTCCCAGCACGCGCAGCACAGCTCTGCCTTCACACGTCACTCTGAGGCCACATAACTCCAGGCTAGAGTGGAGTTTACTGCGACCTGAAGCTTCTTCCTGCAGAAATTAAATATTTTCCCTGTGAGATCACGGTTTTCTGCTCAAAGTTTGCTGTGTGAGGTGACCCTTGGTACCAGCCCATCTCCCCTGGCCTCGTGGTGACCCTGCTGCTCCACAACTTCCTTCCCTCTGCTCAAAGGCAGATGCTCAGAGAGACCACAAAAGATGCTCAGAGAGACCACAACTGCCCTGGGTGGCTTGATGGAGCAACTCTCAAGAAAATATCCCTGGAAGAGAGTGCCAACCCCAGGTGACCAGTAGCATCCCCAACTTTCATGAAAGCCTCAGCTATTGCTCAAGCCAGAGCTCTCAAAATGCCCTGAAAGGCAGCAAAGGACGACAGGGAAAGATGAGCATTGTGGGTGGGACAGAAATAGCCCAAAACAAATGGAAAAAAAACTGTCAAAACATTTATAGACTCCCTGATAATTTAACAAGGGCAGGGAGGATGAATTTACAGATAGTGTCTCCTTCTCTCCTCACTTCTCCCTGCAAGAAAATAAATGATGAACTGAAAAGGGGAGCGAGCTGAGAGAGCGAGTTTGGGAGAGAGTAGCCAAGAGTTTTATTACAAGCCTGTTCCTCATTAAGGCCTTAGCAGCCTCACACACAAAAGCTAATTACTGTTTTTATGTCATGTTATTTTGATTCATATTTCCTGTCTGGAAAACAGACGGGAGTTTTGGGCAGACGGCCAAGGCGAGGGCCATGGAATCGCGCAAGCGGGAACCTGCCCCGGCCGCGGAACAGACGAGACAAGAGCCTTATTTTTTTGGGATTTTTTTTTTTAAATTTATTTTTAATTTTTTTTTTTTGTGTTATTTTGAGGAGGAAATGGGAACTTTCCATGTAGGCGTAGCTTGCTCCCAAAAAATTGTTGTTCTCCAGGGGTGGTGGAAAGAAAGAGATGTCCCAGCGCTCGTTTCTGGTCAGGAAGTGCCCCTGCGGACAGGGACGTGTGGCTGTCCAGGCCTGGTCACGTCTGGCGTTCCCCAGGCTGGGACAGAAGGGAAAGTGAGAGCTTCACCACCAGGGCAGCTTTTAGGAAACAAATGAATTCTCCAAGGACCGAAATGCTATTCTTGTCCTCTTATCAACACGGGGAGAGCATGTGCTGATCTCCACAGGGCTCATGTCGAAGCGCTGTGGCAGGGAAAACAAAAACAAGTCGCCAGTGCTGATGCTCCAGGTTTCCATGAGGTGGCAGCAAGGAAAAAAAAAAAAAAAGGTCCCATGAACTACCTCTCTCCTCTCCAAGAATTTAATCCCAGAATATTTTCTGCCTACATAAATATTTCATCCTTATTTACACCCTCGTTTCAAAAGCATTCGCAAGCGGACCTGAAAGCAATCTCTGTCCCCACCTTCAGGGAAAGTGAAGTTAATTTATCATTTGGGAGAGAAAGGACAGACTAAATGAGTTGTTTGAGGCCACAGAATTTTACTTTTCATCTGATCAATAAAAAAACCATCTCAGGCTCAGCAGCAGTGGAGTTCTTCTTCTGCACAGTAGCATTCCAGACTCTCTGTAAATGGAATATCTGCACACCATTGGAGCTCCAAATTTTAGCTGAGAAATGGTGATGAATAGGAAATTACTGGTCAGAGCTATTACAGATATCTGCTATAAATGGGAAACAATAAAAAAATCTTCTATAAAAATTAAAAGATGTTATATAACCCATAATGAACAATTCCATTCCTCAATGTCACCTCCATTTCCATGTGCTTATTTTCTGCATACTTCTAGCTTAAGGTAAATAACTGATTACTCCTATTAAGTTAAAAAAAAAGACTTTAAATATGATATTTAAAACTCATGGAATTCTAACTGGACAAATAGATCACAAGAAAGCTTCATTTTTTCTGACCTGAGCAGCAGAATTCTAATCCAACAACTCAAAGATTAAACTTTCCATGTGCACATTCATCATTACCTGCTGCTTTGCAAGATGTATGGCCTGGGAGCTCATCCCTGAGGCTGGTGATGAAGAGCAGGGATATGAACAATTACTAAAAGTTTTAAGTATTCTCTTTTAAAAATGTATTTATTATGGAAACTTTCCACTTCTTTCTTTTTTTCTTGCCAGTGCTGCTCACAGCACTGTGAATGAGTAAACTCCTTCAGGCTACAGAAAGTGCATTACAATGCCTGAGGCAGAAATAAGCTTTGCTCAGGAGATTAAAAATAGATGGAGGACCAGGATGAGGTAAAATCCCAGAAAAATACTGATGGCAAAATAACTTTCACATTCCCAGAGTCTTCTATCACTGCTTCCTAGCCCATCCCAGCCATGGGGGGAATGGCATCCTGGACTTTCGGACCAGTCAGTTGGGTTTCCCTCCTAATCCCATTGCATGGCTCGGTGCTGCTGCCAAATTTCCAGCCTCTTCTGACCACCACATGCCAAAAAGATGGAATTTTGAGGACCTTTTTCTGTAATCTGTCCGTTTCCAGGTCAAAATTAATCTCTAGAGGAATTTAACTTTTTTTTTCCTTTGCATCCTCCACTCAAACGCTCCAGCTCTGGGGTGGAGCCCACCAGGTTTTTTGAGCAAGTCCAGGGACGAGGGTCCAGCACAAACCACGAGGCAAATATTTGATGGGCAAAATATTTGATGGGCAAAATATCCAATTAAACACGTGGGCACCAAGGTAAACATCAGGTGCCATGTTCTCACCCTTTTCCTGAGACACCAGAGAATATCTAACGTTTTGTAAGGAGCGAGGATAAAAGATGTGTTTGAGACTCGAGATGTGGAGCTGCAGCAGAGTTTCAGCTCCCCGTGCTCAGGAATTGAGGGTGCAGGGTCACAGCCCTTGTAGGCAAAGCCCATCCTTCCTCTTGGACCCCTCAGTCCCTGCCAGCAGAGAAGGAACTGCCCCATGCAGAGGAGCATCCCACAGAGCTGACACGGGGATAAACAGGTAGAAACAGCGAGAAGCCACAAAAGAAATATTGCAGAGATTCAGGCTGCAAAGATTGCATTGCAGAGATTAATGTTTGACCCCTGGAGCTGTTTTCTGGAGTTGGAGCCTTCACCCCACCCTTGGAGACACCACACTGTGCTCCAGACCCCATCCCAGGAAAGCTGTGGGGATGCAATCAAGCTTAGGATGAAAATTGAAACATTTTACACCAGAGGACGAAAACAGTCCTTTGGTTCTGTTATTTTTTTATTTCCCCAGCTATTCCCGCTGCTCATTCCTCCCTTCTCTCCTCACCATCTCCCACCCTGGCAGCTCCATCACCCTTTCCAGCCTGAGCACTGCTCTGCTCTGAGCAAACAAGTGCTTTACGAGCAAACTCCAGCACAGGGAAACACGGGGCTGCACAGAGAGAAAACTCTGGTTAACTTTAATTAAGTTTGCATTACTTTTCCCAGTAGGACCTCAAATTTAATGGTATTACGTTTTAAACTGTTTGGCAAGTCTTGAGAAAACAGTTTAGTGCATTTCACTAATAAAAACAAAAGCTGTGTAATAAACCAAGCCTCTGTTGAAACAAAATAAGAAGACGTTGATCCTTCTGAGCGTGCAGAACTTTCTTTTGAAAGATGACACTGTTGACTGTGTGCCGGGACTGAGGGCTTCTTTTCCAGTTTGTCCTCATTTTCTCCTGACTCAAGCAAAATTGCCACCCTCTTCATTGTGAACCTGACTTGAAAAAGAGGGCAGGATTTCGCCAGTTCCTTACAAACACCCTTTTTAAAATTTTAAATTTTTTTTTTTAATTTCCAGACCCAGAAAAGTTATATTCTGCTTGGGATCACCACAAGAAGGAGGGGAGTAAGGAAAGCTGCACTCTCTCACCCTGCTCCCCTCCCTCCTGCATCCCGAGTCATGAAGCACAGAGCGCTGGAAACGCAGGAATGGGATAGAGAAGCTCATTTAGAGGTCAGAAACACCAAATGTAACCACTGGATGACACCCCAGCTATCACCACTTGCCCTATACTGGGAACAGGAAATTGCTGGATATCACTTCTGGTAAATGCTGACTTGTTAGTGGTGAGTAAGAACCTGGTCCGAAGCCCGCTGAAGTCAATAGAAAAGGTGTCCCCTGACTTCAGTGACCTTTGGATGAGTCCCTGACACGCTGGAGCTGTAATTCCTGCAGCTCTGCTGGAAAAAGAAGGGAGACAGAGGCTGGCAGGAACGTGCTGCACCTCTGGCACTGGGTAAGGGCAGCGATTTCATGACCTTGCTAAGGGGTCAGAACGGTCTCAGCAGTTGGGAAGGACAGAGGGAGACCTCAGAGCTTTATGTAACCACCTGAAACGACTCCAGAGCGATGGCAAGGCACAAAGGTGGCTCCTCCCTGCCCTGCCCATGCTGTGCAGCCGCTTCAGGATCCCTGGGATGTGCGACCTCAGATAACGCTGGGTTAAGGGAGAACATTTTCTCCCGCGGTGACCTTGGGTCCATCCTGTGAAATGAGATACCCAAAGCTGTGCGGGGCCTGATCCAAAGCTCACTGAAATGAGCAGGAATGTTTCCATTGGCTTGCCTGGGCACTGGATCTCTAAATATTTGGTAACTCAAATCTAAAACGAAAGCTTTTTTTGAAGCTTTAATTAAATTCCTGTGCTAATTCAGAAAAAGGATCATTTCAAGGTCAAGGACACTGCAATTATTTCTTTAAAATCTTCCTGTGACTCACTGTTTATGGGGTTGACTCTTATTTTTTCCCCTTTTCTTAAAGTTACTGCAAAGTTCCTTATTTAAACTATAAATTGAATTAAAACCTCACATTTAATATTTAGTTATGATGTGGTTAAAAATGTTATGTGCCAGGCAGTTGCTCTTTTATTTGCTTACAATGTTGTCTTTAATGAATGCCAAACCCATGCAGCTCAAATGAGCAAGCAGATGCCAAGTTATTAACAATTATTACCTTTTACAGTAATTTTTGGCAGCCTTTCACTTTTTTGGTGGTCTAATAATTTCAAAACAGGGAACTTTGAAATATTACACCCATCCCAAACAGCGCCGTGGATTGGTTGACTTCCTCTTTTCTGACTGATTCCAACTTGTTTCCTATTGTGAAATATTTTTCCACCCAACATTTGCCCAGCATGGAGTGAGGTTTACCCCTGCAGCTAAAAGCCATCTTCCTGATGAAAAATAACAACCCCAGAGGTCTCCAGACCATGTCCAACTACTGTGTGCAGCGCACAGAAAGGACAGTCAAGAGCCCAGGGCGGGACTCAAAGGGAGCCCTGAGCTCACTCTCAAGGTAAACAAAAATTTGTGAAATTAATGGATCCTCCCAAATCGGGATAAACTCTGCCATGTCAAGGGCCACATTTACAGACCCAGGTGAGGCCTCTCTCTCTGCTAAAGCAAAGCAAAAAGTCCCCCAGGGTCGTTGCTAAAAGCCTGAGAGCTCTTCAGAACGCAGAGCTGGTTTAAGCTGGGTTTATCTCGACACCGCTCACAGTTTTGGTGTGTGAGCAGTGAACTGTGCCATCCACGGAGGTTCTGAGGGTCCCTTTTCCATCCCAGCTCTTCTCCTGCTTTTTGTAGGGTCTTCAGAGCCGGTTTGGATGGTCCCTCTGTGTGCTGGCTGGGAGCAGGCAGGGCTCAGCCATGCTGCAGCCACATGGGAGACGTGGCTCATTTTCAATGTCCCCCTCATTTTTGTGCTCCTCCATTCCCCACTAATGGCAAATTCTCCAGTTTTCCTGACTTTTCAAGGGTTTCTCTTGATTTGTTTGTGGTTCTCAGATTTTATTAAGGAAGCAACCTTGACATGTCTTCTGCTGACACTCAGGTGTTGCATCTTCCTAAAGCAAACCTTTCACTCTTCATTTCTTGTTGGCAAAATAAAAATGGCTGAACTGTGTTCATTAAATTACAGGAAAACCCCTTGGCAATGACATCATTTTATAAATAATATTGTTGATAATGGTCAAAACCTACGAAAAACATGGAAAAACCCTGGAAGGCTGTGGTGGTGCCATGATCGCAGTGGGGAGGAACTCACACATATGGATTTGTGTGGGCAGTGGTGTTTAACAACCAGCTTTTCCTCCCTCCTTCCAATCCTAAATAGGAATTAGCATCTCCTCGTATTGGGACACATGCCCAGAAACCTTGACTGTGGAGCTGCAGCAGGATGGAAAACAGGATTGGGTTGGAAGTCACAAAAACAGTGGTGTTCACTCCTGAAGGGCTGAAGAGCTTGTGCTTCCCTCTCCAAAGCTCAAGAGCCATGGCCAAATTCAGGATTGGTCTTCGTGGGGCACCTCCTGCTTTTCTCAGGTTCAGAGTTGACCTCCACTGTTTCCAAACCCCGGTGTTAACTCTGCTCTGGATCTGCCAATCATTTTTACTGTGATGATTATTCCCCTCAGTGCAGTGCCTTGGTTTCCATGGGTTTCCAGAGGCTGATGAGTTTTCCAGCTGCCTCTGGAGTCAGCACAAATGCCTCTTCCTCCGTGGTGGATACCAAGAAGTGGACAATTGAACGAGTCAGAATGGGCTTATCCAGAGCCCCAATTTTTATCACCGTACTGGCAGAAGAAACTGTCCAATTTTTGGTTGATAGTCACCAACTATGTCACTAAAAGAAGGGCAGAGAAAGACCTTCAGTGGTGGTCATTTGGGTCTGAAGGTTTTCATTTCTCATCTTCCAGTCTTGGGCACTGACATTTACTGGAAGTTTCTGGGTGGGAGTTTTGCATCACTGTTGAAACAACCTGATCATTTTTCCTTCTTAATTCTTGGACAAAAAGATTTCAGGGCAAACCAACTTTTCCAGCATTTCACGTGCTTCAAGTTAATTTGTCAGTGTCATAGATATTAGAATTTTAGGACAAAAACCAGATGCTGAACAAAATGAAAATGAAATACTGACCCTTATCATCAGCTATCAAAGCTGCTTGTCTCCCTTTTGTGCGTGTCGTATTTCATCCTGAAGAGAGGGTACATTTTATTTATTTATTACTCTCTAAAATAACTCGAGTGGATTAGATTCTGCTCCTCTAACCTAAGCACTTGAAGGATGTTTCCTATTGCAAGATGATGTTGCATAACCAAAGCAAGATTTAAAAAGCCACTGGGGTAAAGTCTGTAAAATTTATGGTGTAATTTATTAAAGGGACACAGTCTGCTACTTTTTATAGCGCTGTATGCGCCGTGTACAAGGGGAGCGGCACCCCAGTGAGCAGCTCCGGGTGGGATTGAGAGTCAGCAAAACGTTTCCATTTACATATGGTAGCAGTTTATTAGGAAAGCAGTTTATTAGGGAAAGAGAGTCAAATATCTAAAGTTCCACCGGGAGAAGCCTTGAACACCCCCTTCCCAGATTTAGAAGAGAATTGCAGACAGGAGCTCAACTCCTGAGCTCTCCCATCCTGTCTGGGCCAGGCATTTTCCATGCAGATTTGTCCTTCCAACAAAAATCTCATGACACAGGGACAAGCAGCCTCTGCAGATTTGTTTTCTCCAGAATATGCTGGGAGCAAGGAAAACCTATCAGTAAAATCCCAGGAGAGAATTTTGCCCAGAGAAGCTGTGGCTGCCTCATCCCAGGAAGGGTCCAAGGTTGGATGGGGCTTGGAGCCACCTGGGACAGTGGAACTTGTCCCTGCCCATGGCAGGGGGTGGAACTGGGTGAACTTTAGGGTCTCTTCCAGCCCAAACCATTCTGTGACTCCGATTCTAAGAGAAGCAGGAACAGCAGCTCATGAAACCTCTGGATAGTTATTCTTCTTTTTTGGAGCCTGCAACAGCTCAGAAGCCACCACGGCCTGATTTCCTGAGAAACTCCTTCCAAGGTGAAGCTCTCCCACTTAATAACCCTTAACTAATATTGTTATTTCTGCTGTCGTTCTGCTCATCAATAATAACGCTCCCCCACGTGATGCAATTAATTCCTGTGCTGCAGCAGCACCTACTTAATCCAGGATTAAGGCCGCGTTGTGTGAAGCGTTTCACGGACAAATAACAAAGAGTTCCCTTGTAACCATTCCTTTGAAAACAACATTTCCTGTTTCGAGGCTGAGCAGAAATGAGACCACACAAGATTTACAATGAGGGAAGAATTGATTACAGAGCTTAGCAGCCATTTTCATTTTTTTTTAGGTTTATTTTTATTGTTATTGTTACTATTAGTTCGAGGCTAAATAATTCACGAAGAGTCGACTTCTCGCTTGGACTTTGGAGCTCACAAAGAGCTTTTCATAGCACTGATAATTTTCAGAAGTTTAAGAACAAGCTGCACACACTAAAAGACCTCCATTTGTTTCACATGTGGTGTTTGCACCCTACCCTGTACCCATTGGAGACTTACAAGGGGTCAGATTTGGCTGGGTAAATTCCTTCGATTCCGTAACCACTTACAGCCCTGGAGGACACCAAGATTATAGCCTTGACAAGCCCAGAAAACATATTTTAGACATTTTATTGAAATTGCTCTTTCTGTAATTCCGAGCCCTGTGTAGTTATGGAGTCATGAACTCCACTGCAAGTGAGAAAAAAATGACCACTGACTTCAACAGGGGCAGCGTTAAATCAGAGGTTCCTGAGGGTGTTGGCTCTCTTGGCAGGGTTAAATGAGAAGTAGTTTCAAGAGCTCTGCAGAAACCTTTCAAAACCTCCCTGAAAATGTCCTGCTGTGCACGCTGAGGACACGTGTTGGTTTATTGTGCTGTTCCTACCCCCCAGATGGCTCTAGCATCTTAAAACACGTTTCCAGCCTCATCCCAAAAAACCCTCATTGCCAAACCCACACCCTGCTGTTGCTGTGTCCTTCCCAAGAGCTGCTATCCTTTCTCAGCTGTGCCTCTATGGATACATTTGAGATCCACATCAGGTGAAAAAAATTATTTAGGCTGAATGTGTGGTTTTATTTAAAAAAAATTAAAACAAATTATTGTATTTTAAAAGTTATGTTTTCCTGAAAATAATTCTCTCTCCCCCATCCCATCTTTGAGATCCTTGCAGTCAGAGGAGTCCACCAGGCAGCTTGAGCGCTTCAAATTTTCTTGAAGGATTGAAATTTGGATTGTGCCCAGAGAGGGACAGATTAAATTATCTGGAACAGATTAAATTCCCTGGAAGAGTATAGGATGGGAGCAGGAGGATTCCCAGCATTACCCACAGGAGGAGAGTAGCACAAGAAAATCACTCATTGCTTGTTTGTGTCCCTGGCATTTTTCAAAACCCTTCAGAAATGGAACTGCTCGAGAAAGCCACTGGAGATGTTGGGATCTTTGCAAAGGAGGGATGAATTCAGTGGAAATTCCCCTTCTCTGTCTTATTCCCGGAACTGGACAGGAACTTTCTGTCTGATTTGCGTTCTGAGATTTAGCCACACTCCTCTCCCCTTTTCTTGCCATGCTCCTTTATTTTTGTCCTATTTCCTTGCCAGTTTTTCCCCTCTTCTCCATGGGGAGGGGATAGAAGGGAGAAAAGGCTTTTCTGGTCATCAAAACATGTCCCATCACTCTTATTTAGGGGCAGAAAGGGTGGCAAAGAGGCTGAGCCAGTGCTTTTATGCAGCTGCTGGCAAGAGGCAGAGTCGACCTTCCAGGTCCATCCCACCATCTCCCTCCAGCTCTGGGGGATGTTCCCTGTAAGGTCCATCTCAGCAGCCAGGGAGAGGGAAGAGAAGCGAAAGGCAGCCCCTGGGGAGTCTGTTATAACAGATTTCCCTGGAACCGTGTGGTTAAATATCCTAAAATGCTGCACGAGGGTGGAAAATTGCTTGGGGGTGGCCAGATGGAAACGTCCTTCTGGCTGCACTGGAAGCACGAGCTGCCAGATGGGAAAGGCTGGCCAGGACACCAGGGCAGCTAAAATGGGATGAGGATTCCGTGGAGGCAGGGATACCTGCAGGGATTATCCCTGGAGATGGAGAGGAACGAGCTGCTGTGGTGTAGGAGAGCACAGACACAGCAAAGGCAGCTCTGGGCTGGCAGAGGGTGGGGAGGAGGTGCTGCACTGGTGTCAGGTGAACTGGAGCTTGAACTGGTGCTAACTGGGGGGATTGAAGGGATTCCTGTTTCCCTGTGCTCTGGTCACAGCACATTAAGGGCTGCTTTAATGGTGGTAAAAACTTGCACATCCAAAACCAACGCTATTGGCACAAAACCACACAATCCAGACCTCAAATGTTGCATTGATCTTTTTGCACTCTGGCCCTAAAAGAAAAAACTAATAAATATAAAATGAATAAAGAAAAGAAAAGTGCCGGTTCATTTAGAAATGAGGGCTGAGAGCAAATAAACAAATTATTCAGGCATCCTGAATGTGTGTGCAACAGCCATGTTTTACAGTAATGCTTCCCCTTCTAAATGACTTATAAATGGAAAATAAATATTTAGGAGATTTTTATAAGAAAATTGCAAACATGACTAGAATGTGTCAAACATCAGTTAAAACACATCAGTCTGAGGGTTTATAGCTGGTTATAAACCTGGGCTGAGAGCAACTTCTGCTCTCTATAAAAATGTTTTGCCATTTATTAAAATGGCTGTTTCATGAATATAAATAAATGTCGCCTTTATTAAGTGTTTATAAGTCCATCTTTAATGGGCAGTGTTATTATCCTGGGGCAGGAATGTTGGATTTTGGATTTGCTCCCTGCCAACAGCCACAACCAGTGAGGGATGGCAAAATGTGTCCCCTTCCCTAAGAGCAGCCTGACACGTTTCCAGAAGCATCCAAATTCTCCAGCCCCACAGGCTGCAGGCTGGAAATTGAGGGATAAACATCTTTGGCCTGAATAAAATTAAAATTAAGGAATAAAAAGGAATAGAAAGTTAGAAACACAGAATTATCTAGGCTGGAAATGGATCACTGAGTCCAACCATGTCCCCAAGTGCCACACCCACCTGGCTTTTGAATCCCTCCAGGGATGGGGACTCTGACGCTGTCAGGGATGGACAACCCTTTCCATGAAGAATTTTTCCCTAATATCCTTTACACTTTGCCCCACAGTGGTCTGCTGAGTGACCTGGCAATTTGTGGGTGAAGTCTTAAAACTCCAAAGTTTTACAGTGCAGGGGAATACGGATGTGAAGTATCTGAGTTAGATCAGAATAAAGCTAATTCCTGTGGGTAAGGATTTATTCCCTGTGGCAACAATGGCCAAATACCAGCAGGTGCTGTGTTTTTGAGCAGATCTCTGTAGTTTTGAGCAGATCTTCAGTGTTTTTGAACAGATCACTGTTTTTGAGCAAATCTCTGTGTTTTTGAGCAGATCTCTGTGTTTCTGAGCAGATCTGCAGTGTTTTTGGCAGACCTGCCTGGCGGTGCTGTGGAGGAAGGGCTGTGGAAGGAGCTCACCCGTGCATTCAGGGCACATCCTTTGCCTCTCCCAAACCCCCTCGTGATCTGGGAAGCGGCCCCGAGGGCACATACCATTGTCCTGAAGTCAAAACTTTATTATTTTTGTAAAGAACAGGCTACTTGAGACCTCGTTTTCTTTTGAACTAGAGAGAGCCCATCTGTGAAGTAAAAAGATCCTATATATCACCCCGCTAATAAGTTTCCCTCAGCGGTTGCTCAAGTCAAGTGTTAGTCTTCAGCTGGAGTCTCATTAAAAAAAAAATAAAATAAATAAATAGATACCACTGGCTAGGAGATGAAAAGTATCCTTTCAGCCACTTTATAAACTTACCTCCCACCCCAAAAAGAATTAATATTTCAAGCCATGGAGCAAAACGGCTGAGATTTCAGCAGAGGAGAGAGGGTTTGTAAGGGGGGGGATTTAGATCTTTTTAGCCCCTGAATAAAAATTTCTTTGATGGGTAATTCAGTGCAGAAAATCAATTAATGCTGTATTAATGTAATGGCTTTTCCTACAAATCTCTCATATGAAATACCAAGAGAAAACACTTTTATGATGAGCAGAAGCCTCCAATTGAGGGGGAATAGGAAGGTCATGGGGACAATATTTCCTTGGAGCTGTTGACACGTTAATTTTTACAGGTTGGACACTGGCAAGAGGAAAAATTGCAGCCTTTTTTTCTTTAGAGGCCCTTGCCACCATCTGATCTCTGATGTTAAGGCAAACACGGTTTTGATCTCTTTGATATCTTTTTTCTCCCCTCCATTTTCTTTGAGGGAAGTCCAAGTTTTTAGTGCTGGGCTGTGAATTAGGGCTCTGCTGTTCTGTGAACTGCAGGGAAACCCAGGGAAAGGCTCCGTGAAGTCTCCAGGGTCATAAATCCCCTCCCCAACCCCATCTTAAAGAGTTCTTATCTGAACATCTCGTGTTCCACGGGGTCCTGAGGAACAGCCTGAAGCCCTTGGAAGGGGAGAACATTTCCCCTCACACACTCAGCTCCCTCTGGGATGCTGTGCCTGAGCTGGTCACCCTTCGCTGCTCACTTTCGTTGGTGTTTGGAACTGAGAAGTGAGATTTTTCCCCTTTTTTCCCCCACATATTTCCACTGTAGAGGAAAATGAGTTTGGAAAATGGGATTAATGTATGATATATTAATTTTAATACACATCCTCGTGAGAAGAGGTGTCATCAGGAACTGAAGGTACTCAGAAATTCAGTTTTTATTGGTGATTATTCCAGAAGCATGGCATCCTTCAGCAGATGGATTTCACATGTTTTTGAGCATCATACATGCTGCTCAAAATGCTCATGAGCATCATAGATCCTGCTTCAAGGACTCCCAGGCTGTTTAGGCAGAGATTTTTCCAGGCTGGGATTTATCTTCTAAGTGGGCATTTAGAGCTTTTCATTCCTCCTCGAAGGAGATTCTCGTGGTGGTGCAGATCCAGCTAAGCACTGCTATAAATCCCAGACAGTCCCAGGAGCACACACAGGAGCTCTTTGAATGTTTCTCCAAGGCAGAATTTATTTTACAGTGCAGATAATACATCCCTGTTATCTGTGAGGAGAAACACGGAACGTAAACCTTCCCGTGCCCTGCATCTGCCGTGTCCTCCCCGGCTGCTCTGTCCTCTCATGACCCTCGCTGCTGCCTCAGGATGATCCATCTGCTTGGAAATTTCGGCTGGAAACTTCTGACCATTTCCAGCAGGACCTGCCTTTCAGCAGGATGTTTGCTCCTGCTTCCCACATGGCCTTGACATTAAGGATGGTGCTGTACAAAAGGTGCTGTGTGACACAGTCAGGTCTCCTGAAAGCTTGGACTCGTTGACTCCGAAAAGCAGCAGATCCAAATTAGGGCTGTATTAGGGCTGTAATTAAAACACCACCTGAGCAATGCAGGCACATAATTACTGCTCATGGCCACGGTGGTGATGTCCAGGATAACATGCACGGAGCCCAGCAGTGACAGGAGGCGTTTACAGAGGCTCCTTTGGCTGAGAAGATGGAAGATGTTGGGTAAAACCATCTCCTCCAGGGCACACGGAGCAAAGCCATAAATAACGGGATGAAAGCAGTGGAAAGCTTCCTGGTGGGATGTGCCCTGTGCTGGGCACTGGAACGGGATGGGCTTTTCCCTGGTGGGGGGCACGGAGTTTCCCGGGCAGGTTTTGCATGAAAAGGGATTTGTTTGTGTGGGGAATCCTCTGCTGGGGTTAACACAGGGATCACTGTCTGTCACTCCAAGGGTTCCAGCCCCTGGCTCCATCCAACACAGGAGCTGCTCCAGGGGCTGGATCCGCTTCCAAAACTCCCTTTTGGCTGGGGTGGAGGACCCAGCACCAGGGAAGGCAGCAAACAGGGCAGGGAGTACACAAAGCACCGCCCAGCCCCAAAAGCGTGGGAATCACACCCAAACCAGTTACCCCTCACAGGTCCTGCCTCTGTCTGGCCTCTGATATGTGGCAGCACTCACAGCAAACCATTGGTGTCGAGGTGAGGAGTTTCCTTATCCCAGCTGGGCCACAGCTCGGCAGAAATGCGTCCTTTTTATTATTTTATAACTTGGAAGAGACTTTGTGTGGAGATGGGCTCTGGCCCCCACAGCTGTGATGGGGCAGAGCTCATCCTCAGCTTCCTCAATGCCAAACCCTCCCAGATTTAGGATGGGGAAGGTGAAGGACTCTGCTTCCTCCCCACTGGATGTCTCCGGGAGAGGAGAGATTTGTCAGGGAAATAAGATTATTTTTCTCATTAAAAATCCAAGTTTTTTGCTTTACCCTTCTGGAGCTGCCTGCTGGGACAGGGTTTGCAGTGCCTTTCCCCTTTGGGAGTGCCCCAGCTGCTCCCGGGGTTGCACACACATCACTGAACTTCTCTTCACACCTTTAATGTGTATTTATTTGAACAGGAACACAGCAATATAGGGACATAAACCCCAGCATCAGCTGTGCTCTGGGCTGCACAGAAGGCCACCTAGCTCTTTTGGCAGGCTCCTCTTGCTGCTGGCTGAACCCTGAGGTCCCTGCTAATAGGATAGCACTGTTTATTATCTCGTGGAGATCATTATAAATAGATGCTGTTAGAGATAATGCCCCATTGTAAATAAAGGCGCCAGATGAAATCACAATATTTAATTAGCTGCTGTCGGGGTATTTCTTGTCAGGAGGAAAGAGCTCAGCAGCCAACACTTCACTGAGGCAAAACCATCCAAACCATCCTGGAGACAGATCCTCCATAAAAATACTTCCATTTACACAAGAAATCATTCCTTCCACGTCCCTTTTTATCTAGTTCTGTGGATGCATGGATTTGGATCCCCTAACTGACCCAAAACTTGTCATTTTTAAACCCTGCAAAACCTTATAACAGAGAGTTTGTTCCTCAAACAGGAAGACTGAGACACAGGAGACATAAACAGGTCGTGCTGGCACCAGTTTCTTCAGTAGGCTGCACATTCAGATTCAGATTTATTAGTCTGGAGACAAATGTCTCTTTGGGGGAATGGAAACCAAATGTTGCTGGCATTTCATGTATCATAATCACTGCAGAAAACACAAACTTGGCAAAAAAAGGGAAATGTGCCCCCCAAAAAACTTGTCATTCCATTTCCCTCAAAAGTGCTGGATGTCATCAGAGTCCCAGCACACAACCCCCTCCTTCCCCTCCGCTTCCTAAATGAGTGGAAACCAAGAATTACTTGCAAATTGCCCCTTCCCCGTGATTTCGTGGCATTCCCCTTGGAACAGTCCCTGGCCTGGCTCAGCAGGCAGCTCCATCCCTTCTCTAGCCAAGGACAGGAGCAGGAGGGTTCAGCATCCCAGGGGGGACTCAGGGCTGAGAGGTGCTGAGGATTTACCCCGAGCTCTGTGATTCCCTCTGAAGGGGTCACAGAGATGTGGCAGTGACTCCAGGAAGCACAGAGAGCCTGGGACAGGGACAGGAGACAGAGCAGAGGGGAGGTTAACTCTTGCATCACCTGAATGAACTCTACAACCCTCTTTTGGGGTCAAAAAAAGGCGGAAGCCTGCATTCAGAGTGTGGATGTTGAGCAGTGCTGGTGGCACAGCCCCTGGTTTGCACTGGGACATGTCCAGCTGTCCAACTCCCAGGAAAAGCTGGAGTCTTTCCTCTGTAGCTCTGTGTCCACTGCATGGAGAAGGGGATGGATCAATACCTGTCTCCCACATCAAGAAAACTTCAGTGACAAAGGGATAGAGCAATGCCACCTCAGAAAACAGCTCTGCTCGTGAGGAGCTGAGCATACCTAGGACACACCTCACACTTTTATCCTTCCCAGGTGATCCCACACCGACATCTGCAGAGACCCACATCCCCAGCTCCCATCCTTTGAGCTGTCAGAGCCTCACTCAGCATCAGGAGGAAGCTCTAATTGCACAGGATGAAGGATTTCAGGGAGCAGACCCCAGAGGAAGCCTGGCTCGGGCAGAGGCAGCAGGAAGAGAAGTCAAGCAGGGCAAAAGGTCTGATTGCTATTTCCCTTCCAGAGAAGGGGAAGAGTCATCTGGGCAGGGAGAAGCCCTCATTGCCCTGAGTCAGCCTGCAGCTTTCCCTGTTAAATACCTGCCCCTTGGAGAAGCAGCAGATGTTTCATGTAAATCTGCCACAGGACAGAAACATCCAGAAGGTCGGACGACCAGATGTACAGATAGGGATGGGGAGACAGAGGAAATTGCCTTTTCCCCTGGAGGGTTAGCAGGAAGGAGTTTTCATTAGCACTTTGGATGCAGGAAATGCAAGGCCTGAGAGCTATTAATAGAAACGGCCTCTTCCATGGATGCTGGAGGCGAGGGGGCCTCCAGGAATGAGGAAAAGACAAATCATTTTAGACCCAGAGAGGCTGTTTCATCCATGAGTGAAGGCAGAAGAAATTCCTACCTATGCCCTTCCACTGGGCTGCTGGCATTCAGTTAATTTTGCAAACTTTCCCACTGATTGATGTGCAGGAAAGAAGGAGAAGATGCAATTTGGCTGTGGAAATGCTGATGAGGGGATGTACCCCGAACCTCTGAGGCTGATTAGGGTTAATGCAGACGGGATTTTCGAGGAAGGTGGCTGTGTTTGGGCAGTGCAGGGAGTGATTCTGGAGAAGGGATGTGAATCTGTGAAGAGTAAGGATGACTTTGCAGGAGTCTCATCATGGGTCAAGGTCTTGCTGGCACACAGGCTTTGTACAGTGCTGGACAAATGGGAAAAAAACCACCAAAACCAGGTTCTTGAAAACTGAATAAACCCCTGCTTTGTCAAGAACAACCTTACAATTGTGGGGCTGTGGAAGAGGAGGGACACAAGCACTGTGATCTCTATAACCAATTATCTCAGGGACTGTGTAAACCACAAATTTCTCATTGCCCAGGTGTCCTTTCACAGAGAGATGAAAGAATAAATGCATTAAACTCAGGCATGTGATCAATTGCCCAGTTTTGCAGAGTGTAGAGGACTCACCATGAAGGGCAGTACCAGCCCTGTAAACTCCTGAAGCAGGTTGATTTATCTGTGACAAGACAAAAAATGAAAAGTCAAGAGAATATTTTACCTTAACAATTGCCTAAGGCAGCAGAGCATCCCTAGGGCCTGTCTTTTATTCCTACAGGGAGAACTCTTTGCCTCCTCCCAGCTGCAATAATCTCCTTTATGATGCCAGAGATTTACTCTTCTCCATACTCCCCTAGTCTGTGAAGAGGATATAATATTTAGCCACTGCACAGATTAATGTCAGGCTGCTGCAGAGATGTAAAACACTCTGCTAGTGCCGTGTAATTACATTATTATGGTCCTGTAATAACACAGGCAAACCCATTTCGTTTAAGTGTTGGCAAGGGTAACATCCCACTGCATGCAAAAGTTCATTCCCTTTCTTTTCCAGTCTGCTAAAATGGCCAAACACTTCTACCTATTCCCTGTGGCAGTAGCATTTACAGTGGTTAAAAATAGCAAAGCAGAATTAACTCAAAATAACGAAAACAGAGCATTATATTGTCATGTTCCCTGCTCTGCTGTTGCTGAGTAGCTGGCCCTGAGGAAAGGGGAAAAGGGAAAAAAATTCATGCAGGATAAACCAGATTTCTCCAAACTGCAGGAAGACACAAGACCAGATGCTCTTATTGCATGGGAATAATTCTTCCTAATTTTAGCAGCTCCTTTGCTTTGTACAGTTTACAAAATGATCATTAACTACCCCTGTTGAACATTGGAGCAACAGGTTTTTGGGGATACTATTCCATAAAATTCTTTCTTCCTGATTATTTTCCTGGTTGTGAAGGTGTTGTTTGACATTATCCAGTTTGGATAACCTGAGGAAGCCAAATGTTTATCTATTTGTGCCTAAATAACACCTACAGGTCTGAGTATAACTCATTTTATTCTCTCCTTGAAAAAGCCACCACTCCAGACATCAGGGATAAAGAGGTTGCCTTCCTGCTCTTTCCTTTTTGTTGTTGTTTTGAGTTTCTTCTTGAATTGCAAATGTGCAAAGAAACCTTTGATATTTTGGAAAAAAAAATCTTCTGCCTTTTAAAATTTCTCCTCATTCGAGGCTGTGACTTTACACTGATTTGAGACTTCTCCAGCTTCTCTACCTGTTTGTCCTATCCATCTGTGCCATCCTGTCATGGACCAACTCCTAAATATTTTCAAGTGTTCTCTGGAGTTTTGGTCAACTCTGTAAATTAAGGACTGAACTTTATCTGCTTGAGTAGAAGCTCCTGTGTAAAGTCTAATCAAAACCTTGCTGGAACCAAGGATCTTTGAGGAAAAAATTTATTTCAGAAAACCAGGGACTATGATATCCATGGGGACCATCTGTGGAAATCCTTCCCAGGTCTCTGAGGGTTTGGAAATCCTTTCTCTGGAGGTGTTTGTTATTAAATTTTGACGTTCCTCCAGCCAAAACAAGATCCTTTGGGCTTCACTTCACAGAAGTCAGTCCACTGAAGAGCACTGTGCTTTCACCTGGAGGGGCTGGAGCCCACCTGCCAAACCCAAGCATTTTGCTGACACATTCATGCCAGGGGGATGAAAGAAGAGAGCAAAAAAAAAAGGAAAAGGAGAGTGAAGAAATATGGTAGATTTTAGGAAAAACAGACTGAGTATTTTTCCATCTTGGCCTGGCCCTGTTCAGAATGTGTGATTTTACCGGGCTATGCCAAAGGCTCATTTTTTGGGGGTTATTTTTGTTTATATAAAGGAATATATTTCACCGTCAATATCGTAGCAGAGGAGCAAATCTTTTTGGAGGAGACACATGTGCTCAGTCACTGGGCATTACATCCTCTTCTTTTTCTTGCTTTCTATTCCTCAGCAAGCTCTGAGGGAAGCCACAACATCCCTCATGCCAACAACCATCTTTCTTTTTCTCTTTCCTGAGGAACTCTGAACTTTCCTCAATGTCCTCGACAGCTCAGTGCTGTCAGAGGGGAAAAAAAGGCCTTTAACAGCTTCCTCTGTGGTGTGATTGAAGGATTCTCCATTGGAAGAGGCATGGCCAATTATCCCTCTTGGGTAATTGACTGGCAGGGGGCATTGTGAGCTCCCAGCTGGATGGACAAGCACCTGGATTCACCTGTGAGGGAGGAACATGAATCAGCCTGACAGCCTGAGCCCCATTAGCAGAGGAAGGGTCATTAAAGAAGCAAACTCCTGCCTTGTTCTTGCCATGGCCGCGCCTCGCATGGTCCAACTCAAACAAATGTCCAAACTGACATTCCAAGCATAATAAAGAGGTTTCCATATCCGTTGCACTCTCGTTGCACAACACCCTTCAATAGAAGTGTTCAGCTAATGGAAAACCGAAATTGCTCAGGGAAAAGAAAAAAACAAAAAAGGGAAGAAAGAAAAGAAAAAAAATTGACCATTTTTTTCGACATCCTCTCTGCTTTCGGATGAGAAGGGAAAGGGGGATGTAGAGAAGAATGCAAAGAGCAAACATCTCAAAATGCCAACGAGAGCCTTTTGGAAGCTGATTGGAACCATTTGTGTGTGGTCAACAAAAAAAAAAAAAGGGGGGGAGTTTGCAGAAAATGGAAGGGAGACAACCTCTGCTCTGTTCTGAGTCACGGAACCGATGCCAGCGCTCCTTCTGACTTTACAACTTTTTCTTGGCCTATCCGGGTGAAAGCCTGATTAAAAATGGGGGCTGAGAGCGCTTGTTGAAAAACCTCCCAGATTGTAATCCCAGCACGAGGGCAAAGGGAGACTCGCAGGAAATCATTCCTGGCTGTCTGGATCACTTATCAAACACGGCGAGCAAAGACACCCCGTCAGAGCCGGAGGAAATCGCACGCCCAGGGACCTGCTCCTCACCGGGGGCTTTTTCCTTCTGTTCAGTGGGAAACAGGGATAGAAAACAGCCTCTGGATTGCAGCTGAAGGGGGGAAAAAAATAAAACCTCAAGATTTTCTGTTAAAAAAAAAACTATAGGCATGGATGGAAAGAGATTTATCTACTCCAAACCCATTTTTCCTTCAGTGGTGTCTTAGGTAAAATGAAATAAACCAAGAGGATTGAATTTCACTGGGAGAATGACTGTGAGGTCTGCTGTGCAAGCCAGATTTTCCAACCATACATTTAAAAGCGGTTACTCAAGTTTGGGTAAGAGTAAAAAAAAAATTTAAAAAAAAAATGAAAAATACACTTACCCAATTTCCGAGCAGTCTGTGAATCGTGAGCTCGGGAGATGCAGAGAAACAGAGCCTGTATTTACAGCTCACACGGGGATCTTTCCAAAGGATGATGGTGTCAGGGCTTTTTTTCCGCTGCCCTCTTGACCTCTCGTGGGGGTTGGGTTTTATTTTTTGCCATCAGGGGCTTTAGGGAACATAAAATTCCTTTCCCCATGAACGCTCCCAAGAAAAATGGGCAGCCAGCACCAGCTGCCAGAGGTCAGCCATGAGGTGCAAGAGCCATGAGCATTTTGAGTTTTGGAGTGCCAGCGATTCACAGGCAGCTCCAACTGGAAATATAGAGCTCACGGTAAAATTAGCATCCATTATACCCACTGTAAAACCAGCAGCTGCTGAAAACACCGGAGGGGGAAACCTGAACTCCAGAAATCAAGGGGTCTCGCTGAAGAAGAGTGTTGGAAGTCTTGGGGAAGTGGAAAGTGCAAGAGGGTCGAAAGCTGGGAAGGGTAAAGCTGAGATCTTGTGGAGCATCGATTTGTGAGCTCCACACCAAACACAGGTGAAGGGAGAGATTTTTTTGTGCTGTTGATTTCTCCATGATTAAAGGAGATAATTAATTTGCTAAAACTTCAACCAAACGATGAAGAATGAGAGGCTTGGCCTCCAGAGCTGCTGATAAGAGAGTGTCTGGGAACTGATACCAATCCAAGACTCAGACTTCACAAATTATCCATGAGATTCACTGTGTTTCTCATTAACAGTAATTCAGCAACATCAGCTCGACATTGAACGAAAATGCAGTTATTAAATCCTTGATGGGTGTTTCAATCTATGAAACCCCGTTACCCTCCAAGAATTGAGTTTTTTATTGATCTGCTGGAACAATTCTCCTCGTGGCACCTGTGTCTCTGCACGGACCAGGCGAACATTTCACTCATTTTTCTGGCTGGGTGCTTTTATCCCACCAAACCTGGTTTCTATATTTAACCCGACTTTCAGCAGCAGCATCACGGATTTTGTTTTTGTACTGAGTGTTTGCAGCTTTTTGGCATATCATAATCTCTTGGCACACCTAGTGCTCCTAAATGGTGCTGAAATAAATCACTCCTTTGCCTTCATAATCCAAAATGCTTTGTGACTGGAGCTGAAATAGTGCAGTTGCTGAAAACATTCAGTGGTGCTTTAAAGGTAGAACACAGAGAAAAAAACCCCAAAGTTTGAGGAGGAGACAGCATTTTTCACCTCTTCTCCATAGCTGTGATGTTAACAGATAAGAATTCAGCAATGGGGAGAAGCAAATATGCTAAAAATCAGAATTGCCTTATTAAAGAGAGCAAGATGGGACAAGGTTTAGCTAAAAATAGGATTTCTGAGCTTGTGGGTAGCTCTGTTGTAGCCATAGTTTGGGAAAGTCTTTCCTAAATTACATGGGAGTCTCAGATTGTACAATCCATCATCTAACCAAGCTCCTCTAATATCTTGCACTTGATTCCTGAAGAGCTTTAAAAATAACCATAATGTTTGAAATTTGTCTGTTACCAGCAGAAATCCAGCAAGGAGAAATCATCAATTTAGCAAAATATATCATTAATGACTTCCTAATTCTAACACCGGTGTGGTGAGGCAGTGGATTTGATCATCAGGAATCCTTATTTAACTTATTAGTATTATTTTAAAAGTTTATCTGTTTTTTTCCCTTTCTATTTTCATTGTGCACTAATACATTTTATTATTTTGTATTTTATTTATATTTTATTTATTGCCCTGGTGAAACAGCCATTCTTCAGCACAAGAACTTCAGTTTTAACCAGAGGTGTGGGCAGAGCCTTCTGTTTGTGGAAGGCTCCCCTCTCTCTGTGTGGGGTAGGTTTGCAAATTATTATTATCATTAATCATCATCATCATCTGATTAAAAATCCTGACCCTTACACATTGCTGCATGAAGGGAGACAGGAAAAGAGAAAACAGGGCTTTAGTTTCCTGAGTTTTCTCCATAATTTCCAGTGCTTGGATTTTAACAAGGTCTTTGTGAGATCTCCTGCCTTTGTCCAAGAGAGCTGTGGTGAATTTGTGTTGTGCCAGGGTTACCCTAATTAATTCTGGGAGTTTTTGCCTGAGATTACCCTTAAATTAGTGTCAGGTCCCTTCTTCAGCTGATAAGCAGCTCTCAGGAAGCAGGTACCAGATCTCCTCTCCTTTTCCTCCTTTCTGACAAAGCAAATTCCTTCTCTTCGCTGTCTCCAAGGAAGTAACTCAATTTTTACAATCCTAACGTGGAAAACTAAAACCTCAGAAACTTTGTTTTTCTGATTTTATTTTGATGGAGATGTTTTCCCTGTCTTTCCAGCTCCATCAAAGCTGCAGCAACCCTCTAATAACCAATAACCTCTTCAAAAGGGATTTATTTTTTTCCCAAGATTTTCTTGTTTTTGCTGATATGGGAGTGAGGAAAGAATTCAGCTGTATCTCTTTATCTCCACTGGAAGGAAAGAAATTAGACAGATATATTACAAGTCTTATCTTATCCCCTGTGTCTCACACATGTGTTATTGCAGGGAAATTTCAGTTCAGGGAACATGTGAAAAGTTAAAGGAGGATAAGGGTGCTCAGGGGGCAGGGATGGGGTGTTGGGGAGAGTTTGGCTGCAGAGAGGGACCAGCAGCAGGAAAATGCAAGTTACTGCTGGGAAAAGGAAAGATGGAGCTGCCACTTCCACTCTTTCACCTTTTCCAATCAAAAATAAATGTGCTTTCTTTTTCCCTAACTTGCCAAGGGTGAAAAGTGATGCCTCTCAGAAGATAAAATCAGAGAAAACATTTACTGCCTCAGAAATTCTGCTGCTAGGCTCACCTTTTGTCATGAACCCTGACAGCTGCAACATGCTGCTCTCTTACTTTTCAGTCCTTGGCTACAAAATTTGGCCTCTATTAAGCAGAGCTATTAAATACCAGAAAACAAGTTTTGTCCACTGTCATAATTCCATACCATAAAACCCTCCACACTTGTTTATCCAACACAAGCCCAGTATTGGAAATATTGTCAGGATTAAGATCATGGGTTTGTTCTGCCAGCCAGAAATACCCAAATCCATATCAATACCCTCCCAGAGCGCATCCCATACTCCAAGTTTGCTCTCCTAAGGACAGATTTCTTTGTTGCTGCTCTCTTTAAAGAGAAAAAAATATTTTGCTAAGAGATACTGAAGTCAAGGCTCCGATGTTTTTTTGCTCGCTTGCTGAGAATTCAAGAAACTTTATTACTGCTGAGGGGAGGGTGTCAGATTGAAACTGCACAACTGTGTAAGCCTCAGAATAATTACAGACAGGGCCTTCCAAATTCACCTCCTCTTTAATTCTCCGTTGAGTGATTCCTGTTCTTCATATTGAATATTTCAGTCAAATTATTCTGGTGATGAGAGAAAATAGGGTGAGGAAGTGGTAGAACCTATTTTAGAAATTGAGACACCACTTTCATGCCCAAAGAACTTTAATGGTTTTATCTGTGTGGGGAAAGATGCGTTTCACACGAGTTCTCCTTGTATGCCATAATGCAGAAATGCAACAGAAAATCTGGGAATTCTGTAATGAAGACAAAGAGTTTTTAGGGATGAATTTTGATGCTGAAGGCTGAAGGAACTCGTTTGCTCCCAGGCAGGGCAGCAAGGGCTGAGAAAGGTTCCAGAAGCACCGAGGGCAGGGTCGCCTTCCCCTGACCTTGTCGTCTCATTAAAAGGGGGATATTCAGAATTCCATATTCAACCCCCTGTGGATCCCTCCGGGTCTCAGCTTTCCGTCTCTGGCAGGAACTGGTACCGGTGCCAACTTTTGCACTGACACAGATTGGAGCTGACACTGGCAGCGGTACTTTTCCAATAAATCTGACACCGGACACCAGAAATGTTTGCCACGAGGCCAGACTGTTCTCCAACCGCTCTCCATCCCACCCAGTGCAGATCTCTTCTAAAAGCTCTGTCAGCTTAACTCTCTGCAGCTCCTTTTGCAGCCATGACACCTTCCCATGGGGGGAAATGCAGCGAGTGGGATGTGACTGGGGAGCACTCTCAGCCTGCGGTGGCACTCAGGAGAAGGTGTCAGCTCTGGGTGTTCACAGCCCACCCGATGCCACAGCCGTGGGATTCCACCACGAGAGCCCACCTCTGAAACCTGCCAGCTGCTGGCTGCTCTACCCCTTCTGGCTTCAGGAGCCTTAACAAGGTGTTTCTGGTCTGTAATCAGTGTAAACTTCCCCTACAAAACCTGGTGGAATGTCCCTATTCCTGAATAAAACGCTCGGCACTTCGTTTTCTCTCTAAGCATAACGTTCCCATCTGTAGCTACAGCTCTGGAAATGAGAGCAGCCTCTAATCTTTTTCTGTCATCTAACATGTTTTAAAGCAGGATGGAGCTGGCAGGTGAGATATCAAACAGAGAGCAGCCAGCACAGCTGGAGTACCTTGGAAGCAAAATGCATCCCACAGCCTTATCGCCTTCGGCAGCGTCTCGGACCGACTCCTATTGATACATATCCATAAGCTTTGGATTAGGTTTCTCCAATGCCAGGAAGCTGTCAGCCTCAGCAGGACTGAGGCACAGGAGAAAAGTTATTCCCATGCATAAATCCTTAAAAATGAGCCCCTAGATGTGTTCTCAGATGATATTTTTAGGATTATTTTCGCTGTTAATAAGTGAACTAGCAATTAAGCAGCATTAAAAATACCTATTGGTTCTGCACTATATTTAGGCTCAATTTATTGAGCCATTTTGTTGGGAGACACAGTAGCTGTTTGATGGAGTTTTTATTTAATATTAAATAATTTATTTAATGTTCAATTAAAGCCTGACATCATGGTGTTCACAGGTGTGAGGTGTGAGAAGACACCCCTGAAAATAAACATCACAAATTCAGCAGTGATTCAGAAAATAAATCAAGGACACGTCAGGAATACTGGGTTGTGTTTGCATTTGACTCTTGCAGGCTTCTGAGACGAGAGTGGATATTCAACAGTGCGTGCCCAAAAGCCTCAGCTGCCCACAGTGTGGTACCTGTGGCTTCCCACGGGAATCAGGGCTGCTCCCTGTGCCAGTGAAACCCCCAGGAACGATGGAGTTGATGCTGTGCTCCACCTCAGCCTCATCACACTTGACAAAGTCACGTCCTCCCGGGCAGGTTTTTGGAAACAGGTTTGTGTTTGTGCCTCCTGCCAGGGCTCAGAGGAGTGACTGTTCTCCCAGCTCAGAGGAGTGACTGCTGCCCCAGCTCAGAGGACAGGCATGGAAACACCTGGAGGGCCACCAAGGTCCCCAGCAGTGATGCTGTCCCAGTATGAGCTCTTTAACACAAAACTGACTTCTTTCCCCTGGGTCTTGAGCAAAGCAGCTCAACATTGTGACACTGTCCCCTGTCTTGACTTGAACCCAGGCCTCCCAGCTGCAAATTCAATAGAAAATACCTGCTTTCTATTGAAAGCTGCCTAACTGGCTGCTGTTCCTGCTCCTCCAGCCGAATTTGCATTAAAGAAAGACCTGCGATCCTTGGCATCCCCCATCCCGCTCCAGATTTAGCCGATGGAGCTGGCAGTTCTCTTAACGCCCACATCTGTCTGTGCTGGCCACAGCTGATTTATGTTTAATATCTCAAAGGCATGTGGTGCCAGTCCCACGTTGAGCTCTGGATTGTGGTGGTCCGTCTGTATTTGTTGAAATTGGGCCCAAAGAAGCTGGCTTGGAGCAGAGACTGCGAGGAATGTGAGCCAGTGGCCGTCCAGACAGCTCTGTCAGCAAGCTCAGGAAACTGGCTGAAAAATACTGGGAAGAGGCCCAGATTTCAAACAACCTGTGGAGCTCTCATGAGAACACACTGTTTTAAAACAGAAAGTTGAGTGATATTCTTAATTACAGATTTTTTTTTTAAAAAAGAAAGGTTAATGGTGGCCTTTGCCCTTGCAGAACACAAGGCACGTTCCCCAAATCCACGGAACAAGCGCCCGTCATCCTCCGGTGTGGAGATTTCATCTCCATGCCCTGCACTAAGCAATTTTAATTCCCAGGCAGAGATAAAGATCAGGACACTCTTGGGGTCTCCCAGCTGTGGGACCTGTGGATTTTTACAGCAGCACTGGCCCTGTAGAGAAATATTTGGCTCAGGGGTTCCGTTTGTGTCCACCACCACTCCCCATGGGATATCTCAGAGCTGGTGGTGGGTTTGGCTTTTTCAAGCTGTCATCCCATAAACCAGAAAGCCACCAGCCCAAGAGTTCAGTTCCAAAGGGTTTTATCTCCTGAATTAACGAGCTCCATGGTTTAATACCAGGGGCAGGATGGCGTGAGCATGGGTAGGATTTAACCAAGCTCAGGCTTTAGGGCTCAATGTGAGAGTAATGGGGTGAAATGCAAGAGTCTGGGTTGTCTGCTGGATGATCTAATGGTCCCTCCTGGTCTTAAATTTTATGAATTCAGGCTCGGGGTGGAATCTGGCTCATTGTGTCAGTCAGAGTTTAGCCTGGGAGAGTGGAACACAGCTTTTAGTCACAAAGGGGCACCTTGTGTCCCGCCTGCAGTTAAATTGCACTTTGATGCTTTCTCTTGAGAAATCCTCCTTGGGTTTTTTCCTCTTTATTTATTGGTCATGTGACTGGGTCAGCATATCTGGAGCTTGGGAATTTGCATGGATTTAATATTGGACTGCAATTCGTTATGTCTATATATGTTGGGACTGTGTTTCACTGCTTTTTCAGGGCAGGAAGTGACTGTCCCATATCCTGACGTGCACAGAGCTTGCAAAAACAGGTCAGTGAAACCTTGGGTTTAATTCATAGCTCACTTGATTTTATAAGATTTTCTCTCAATTAAAAAGTACTCAGAGGATGAGTTTTACAGCATTGAAAGGCACTGCTCATAAAATGTAAACTGGGAAAAATGAAAACCAAACTTGGTAAGAGTAAAGTGTTTTATTTAATTTGAAAATATTGCATATGAATGAAAAGAGATTTTTTTTCCTGTGTTTATAAACCGATCTTTTTATTATTCCACATGTCAGTGCTCTGCAGACTTCTGTGAAAGTCAGTGATGACATTAAAAAGGGGAGTAAACAGAGGAAAACACATTAAAAATTAACACTTGATAGTGACTCAGGATTGAATAGCATAAAGCCTTCCTTGTGATATTTGGTAGAGGCTAAAATTATGTGGCTCTGTCAAACTGTAACTATCACTGAGTTACACAAAAATCATCTGTTAAATACCTGCTTCTTTTGGTCAGCAGCTTGGTGGCCATGGTTGGTGCCAGCTGGCCTAGAAACTGTGAAAATTAAGTATCTGGCTCAGTCCTGGTTCTCTGGTAAAAGTGTGTCTGAAAAGCAGGGTTGGGAGAGAAGGAGAGGATTTGGGAAGTTTCAAGTGGAATGGAAACCCAATGAAACAGAGCCCTGGACTATTTAATATTTATATTTAGTACCTCTTGATCCCCAAGGGCTGCTCTATGGACATTGTTAAATGCTGGCCTTGATGGAGAGTCCTGCACAATTTAATAAGCTCTGGACAAAACCTCAAATTACCAGTCCAGAAGTAAGGAACTGCAAAGAACTCTTGGGGTCTGCTTCCTCTTTTTAATTACTTTGCTCCTCGCTCTGCTACTTCTGCAGGAAGTTTGTTCCAGAGCCTTTTGCTGCCAATGGAAATGCCTTGGTGTAAAGATACCACCAAATTCAGCAAACTGGACATTTTCAGATCATTCATTTCCCCTCTAAACCCACGAATGCCTGTCTGGCCAGCATGTGCTGTGTAAGTCAATATTGCCCTTTATCCAGGGAGTTTTGCCTCCTCCCAGAACGAGTCCCTGGATGAATTCCCAGGGGACAGGGGTGTCCCTGCTCCATCTCTGCCTGGCTGAGCTGAAGAGAGCAAGGTCCCTATTCCATGGAATATCCTCATGCCTTCCCATATAGGTCTGCCTCTTCTTCTCTTTTCCCACAAATAAGAATGAATAGAATGGAACAGAATAGGATAGGATATGATTCTGACTTGCAGAAATCCTCACTCTCATTCCCTCANAGGATAGGATAGAATAGAATAGAATAGAATAGAATAGAATAGAATAGAATAGAATAGAATAGAATAGAATAGAACTCTGACTTGCAGAAATCCTCACTCTCATTCCCTCAACTTACTATCTCCCAGGATTAAATCTAATGTTTTTATGTTACTTCAGCCCTCAGGGTCCTCTCGTTCTTTCCATGGGCTACACCGAGCCTCTTTTTCAAGGATTAGGTATCCATAATTAATTTGGATTCATTGTCTAATATCGTCTGAACTTTGCTGCTCTGGTTCTTGAGAACACCACTCAAAGCTGGTTTGAGGATGGATCTTTGGGAATTGCCTAAAGATTCACCATCCAAACATTCCAGACAATGGGATCAGCTCTCCTTTAGCGTGTTTTGGTCTGGGTTTCCTACTGGGTTACAATTTGGTCCCTTCTTCTTCATTTTAAAACTAAAGCACAAAACTAAAGCACAAGCTCTTCTGGAGCACAAGCTGCTTTTTAGACAATGTAGAAAGTTCAGGGAAAAATTTTTTGTTAAAATTGCCTCAGGTAAGCTCACATCACATTTTGTTTCTTTCTTTACCTCAATGTCTATAATCACCCTTCTTCTCCCCTTTAATTCCTGAAGTTTTCAGATGACCAGGAACAACTGCAGCTGCTCAGGTAACCCCAGCTAGAAACATTTCTTTCTATCGTGCCAGTTTTTCCACTCATCTGGGTGATGTTATTTCCCTTCTGTGCCTGATTTCAGCACAGTGAATCCTCTGAATTTTCTTCCCCCCATCCAGTGTGGGAGCTTCCATTCCCACTCACTCATGAGCCATCCAGCCTTTACCCCATGCCCTGTGCACTCTCCCTTGCTGGAAACACATTCAGTGAACTCATTTAATTTTGGGAATTATGATCAATTGCTCTCAGCCCCAACACCATCCTCACCCTTACAGCAAACCCACGTCATCTTTTCTGGTTCTCTTTTTATTCTTCTGGTTGAGGAACTTCTGCTGTTTATTTTAATATCCTTTGCAAGGTCTAACTCAGCTTGACTTTTGGCAGTTCTCACTTTACCCCTGTGCTTGCTGACCTCTAAAATGCAGCTTCCTTTGCAGATTCATCTCTTTTTCCACTCTTATCCCTAACAGACCCTATGGAGAGAGCCAGTGAGTTCCAAACCCTTCAGGCTTTTCCTCCCTTGTTTGCAACGTGAGTCCCACATCAGTTTTCCACTTGTGGTGCAAGGAATTTTCAAACATCCTGCAAGTACAGGTCAGCAAAAGCTTAGCTGGAGCTGCTTGCCCTGATCAGAGCCTTTCATAATCAGAGATCACTCTTTGAAATAAAATTGATCAAATAAGAAACCCTCACAGCTACAAACTTTGGGGTTTTTATTCCCTCTCTGTTTGGGTCAGCTCACAGTGGCTGAGGTTTTATTCTGATTCTCAACCTCCTTTTTCAGAAGATCGGCTCTAAGTGCCAAAAAAAAAAGAAAAAAGGCTTAAAATGCATTTACTTTTTGTGCTTTTATGGTTGAGGTATCTACTGGTGATCACATCCCAGGTAAAAATGGTTTGCTATTACTGATAGTGTTTATCCTCCACGTGTCTCACGTGTTCAAACAATTTCTTGTGGTATTACATTATCTAAAACCATTTCAGGTCTTTTTTCAAACCCTGAAACTTGAACAATTCTCTGAGAATTAAAGATATGGCACTAATTTCAGCTTGACATTGCTGTCATGATGATAGATAACAGGGTATCCCTAAAAAACAGACCAAGGTACTACAAGGGGATGAACGGGAGTGTCATAAAATGAATAAATTAAAACAATATCAGCACTGAAGCTGGAAAGATCCTACATTTATATATTTGTATTTATATGGCTGCTTACATCCTCAGGAATTTGAATATGGCTTAGAGAATAAATAAAATTACTCTCTAAATCTCTCTTACACATGGGTATAGCAAGAAAAGACATATAATTATTGACTTCAGAGACGTGAAGAAAAGGCTGTTTCCACTGAAAGCAGGAACTTCCTTCCTTCCTTCAAAGAATCTTCTATGATATTGCCTGACAGAAACTTCTATAATATTGTCTAAGGTCTTGATCCCTACAAGGAGGTAAAGAAATGAAAGTTACTCATTTCTTGGGTTGCCTGAAAGCATTTTCCCAAACCATTATTCAACCAAAAATGAAAGGCTTTATTTAGTTCAGCGAGTTTTTCCAAAAGGTGTCTGCTTTGGTTGCCTTCACTTCTGATGAGGAGCTTGCAACGTTTCTTGCAGTATTTCCAATGAAAACTGGAAGATGTGGCCTCTCCCACTCATTTTGCAATTTTTTGCATAATTTTGCGTTTGTGGCGGAATTTTGTAAACGCGTGAGTAATTTTCAGGAAAAACAAACAT
>VZTH01012274.1:12496-39774 GCA_013397815.1 Aleadryas rufinucha
GTCTTTGAACTTGGGGGTTGGTTATGGGGTCTGTCAACAGCCCCTGGAACAGCAGTGGTGAGCCATGGCCAGGGGCTCTAGCCAGGAGCAGAGGATGACGCAAGGAGAGGGCTGGAAGGTAGCACATGTATGAAGAATCCATGCTGAGATGGCTACCTCGAGTGTTGCATCCAGGCAGGGCCAGAGGTGGAGCTGGAGCCCAGCACTCCTGCAGTGTCACGGAGGCAGGGAGTGACATCCCCAGAATGAGCTGAAAGGGGATCCCAGGCCCATCAGGGGAGGTCTCAGGGTAGACTGGGCCAGGACACTCAGGCCCAGTACTGATCTCAGGATCTGACAACAGGTTGTCAAAATCTGGTTTTAACGAGTGTAAAGGGCTTGTCAGTTAGTCTGTGAGAGAGAGGGGATAAATGAAACACTTGTTTCTCCCTTTTCACAACTCTAAAGTGCAAAGGGAGCTCATATAGTATGAAGTGTAATGTAAATTACAGACCACTTCCCTTACAACTAGAATGGCAGGATAGAGTAAGCATTAAATTAGAAACACATCATCTGTAAGGGTCTAAGATTATCTTGTGTTAGTAAAATTGTGTTTCATGTATCAGCTGTGGAAAACCATTGATGTTGGTGTGATGTAAACTGATAAACCTGAGTGATGGTAAGGGGGATTATTATTTTGTGTGTAAGCATCCTCTCATAATATCCACAGTGGAGCTTCATCCTCCACACCCTTCTGTCCTTCTTCATTTTGAGGGAAAATATCTTTCTTATTAGTCACTCAGATGGGAGATACTATTTAGAGAATTTTTGGAAATAAATCATTCTTGTAATGCTTACTGATAGTCAAAATACTTAGAATCTTCTGTCAGTGTCTGAGAAACAATTAGCTTATTTTATCAAGTAACTATTCAGAAAATTTCATGAAGTTTGAACTTTTAAAAAAGTGCTTTATCCTAAGCTCGAAATTATAGTTCTTCATTTAAGTTACATCTTGCAAATTTATTTTTCAAACATATTATGTTGTTACATAACTGCTACTCTTCATAAATTAGAAAATGGAAGAAAAGTATTCATTTAGGAAACTAGAGAATCCAGCTGTTCTGCCGTGCTTTTGCTGCAAATAGCTACTCTTTGAAAACTTGGCATATGCAGAAAAGGAGCTTGATTTTCACAAGCCTATAAAGTGAATGTACTTAGCACAGATTGGAAAAGGAGAAAGAAAACCTCAATTTTTATAAAGGGAAATAAAGAAGACCCAGGAAACTACAGGATGGCCAGTCTCACCTTGGTGCCTGGCAAGATCATGGAGCAGATCCACCTGGAAGCTATGCTAAGGTACACAGAAAATAAGGAGGTGATTGCTGACAGCCAACATGGCTTCACTGAGGCCAAATCATGCCTGACAAATTTGAAGGTCTTCTCTGGCAGGTTTATGGTGGTGGTGGATGGGGGAAGAGCAGTTGATGTCCTCTACCTGGACCTGTGCAAAGCATTTGACACTGTCCTGCATGGCGTCCTTGTCTCTAAACTGGAGAGATATTAATTTGATGGGTGGACCAGTCAGTGGATAAGGAATTATCTGCATGGTCTCACTGAAGGAGTTGTGGTCAATGGCTCTATTTCCAAGTGGAGACTGATGACAGGTGGCATTCCTCAGGGGATTGGTGCTGGGACCAGTGTTGTTTAACATCTTTCTCAGTGACATGGACATGTCAGCAACTTTAAGGTCCCTTTCAACTCAAACCATTCTGTGATTTTATGTTTCTATTATTCTGTTGCTATTGTAAATATTTCAGGAGCTCATTTAGTTGCCTGAAAACACAGACAGAGTTATCCAACAAAATTGTATTCGCAGTATTAAAACTTTGTCAGTTTAGGCAGAGGTGGAATTTCATCTTGATAAAAGAACAAGGCTACTCACCCTCAAAAAGCAACAATACAGAGTGGTCAAGGAGCCAAGGCAAGAGCAGATAAGTGGTGTTAGATATCTCCCATCCCAAAATTGTGCCATAAGTTGAGTGATGGTTACCCATGCACGCGGATTTGGAAAAAAGGCCTTTTTCTTTTTTTAGAAGGGCAGCATTTCAAAATCACACTGATATTCTTTGAATTTTTTCCTCTTTATCTGACTTTACGTATTTAAGACTATAAAAAGGGAGAATTGTTTTATTTATTATCTTCTACATCTCCCTTCAGAAGTTAAGTAACACAGCAATCATCTTCCAACTATCTTCCTTTAAACACTACTGTTGAGCTAAACCTTTTTGAATATTGTCTGTAAGTTTGCTGCCAGGTTGCTAAAATGTTTTTTGTTTGCTGTCCAGAAAAAGAAATAATGGTTTCAAATTTTCTATTAATCCGTTGGCCTAATCTGCATCATGAGAACATATTTCTTATGTATCCTACTAAATATGTTGGGAACATCAAGTGTATTAGTCCAGTTTGGTTACGCTTTTTGTTGAAAAAACCCTCCTTTAGTTTCAGATTCTTATTTCTTTGTGATCATTATCATTAGTTATGAGCTGTTAAGAGAGAAGCATCTACTTCTAATAACAATGCAGGATTGTTTTAAACTTAGGCTGATGTATTTCTTTATCTCAAGTAAAGGCTCCTAGAAATGAACAGAGACTCCTGTCCATCCTTTGTTCCCTTACCCTGATAGTAAATAACTCACTGTCTCACTATCCAAGGATTTCCTTTCCTGCTCTGTTTGCATCAGCACTTCTGAGTGACTTAGCCACCTTGGTGAATTATCTGGTACTGGCGAGGACACCCTGCTGACCTGGATCCCACAAGATCCTATGAGGCCATTGAAAAGAGACTGTCATCTCCTTTTTTATGTCTTTCCTGAACCTGTACTTCCTCTTCTTAGCCCCTGCAGTTCCCCAAAACATGTGTCAAATAGTTTTCAGCTATGTAACTATTTTGGTGTGTGGTTCAGAAGGACAAGATGTTCAATGTTTTCTTCAAAAGAGATTTCTCAAGCATATGATATGGTAAATTTCAAGTATCTGCAATTTGCTACAATTTATTTGTCTCATAATAGAAAAAGCACAATCCAGAAATCTTATTCATTACCTAGTACAGAAAAACCACTTTTATATATGGAAGATATACGGAATAATCTTAAATTTCTCCAGACAGATTGTCGTGTTTACTATATCTTGTATGATGGATGGAGTCAATAAAAAGTGTCTTTAAAAGAAGGCAATAATAAGTACCAGGTTTAATGGGAAAAGCCATAATGCAGTTGGTTGGAAACCTCTCCAGAGGCTGCACTGAGTTCCTATTCCAATGTGGTCTGCAGAGCAGATGGCATACTGGCTTTTGGTTATTAAAACACTGTCACCATTCCTTCAACCCTTACTGCTTGATTAATCATCTCCTTTCCTTTTTTTTTTGCTCATGAGCCACAACTTGCTTGAACTTAGGAATGCTGCTTAGCATGGAGAAACAGGGATGACTTGGAAAGGCGATGCAGTAGCTTATTGCCTTCTTGTTGCTTTTAACTGGTTTCTCATGAGTTCATAATTTGGTTGCTGAATCTTTTTGCTTACTGGGACTCTGGAAAGGACTGATTTTATGGAATTTTGTATTTGAAGCTAACATTTTAAGAATTGCTAGGGTTGTCTTACTGTTCTAGGTCTGATCATGACAATGAATTGACACATTTATGAAATCATATTGATTCTAATTTTAGGTTTTCCTTGAGTTTTAGGAATTTAGAGCAATTCAAGATGTTTGAGTTGTGTTCTGGACATACCAAACTGTCCTTTACACCTTGTGAGATCTAATGTCATTCTATTCAGGCATTTGTAAAGAACTGCCACATAAAAAGAGGCTATTACTGAACAGGCATTTCTGTTTGGTTTTTTCTTATGTATTCAGGTGGTGGTTCTTTGTAATTTTGTTACTCATTCATAATTTACTGGCACTTTCATGTCATTACCGCAGAACAGTCATGAAATATCTTGCAGAGCTCAGAGGATGTTGCAATTCTTTTGCTTTTTTCTTTTTCTTTGAAGGGCATATGATGGAGAAAGATAATGCAGCAGTTTTGAACACGTATAAAAAACCATTCTTCAAAGTTAGAACAGCAGTATGGGAAGAAAAATGATTTTCAAATAATTAGTTAACAGACATCAGCTAACATTAATAGGCTAACTGAGAATCAACCCCTTAAAGTTATTGTAAGAGACTGAGCCCATGGAAAATTTTTTACTTCAGTTTTTGGAAAGCCCCATAATAAACATAAGTAAAATAAGCAAATCAAAATTTTCTTTTCTGTTTTCCTGCCTTATCAGGAACTGCCTTACTATTATTAATTTAATGTCTGCTGAGCTGTTTTTGGAAGCATGTGTCTATATGTATGCATTTTCTTCACAGTGAGTGTTTATGACAATTGAAGAGAAAAAGCATTCTTGGCATTTCCCCAAAGAATTTTAGTCTTGATATACAGCTGTATTTCTATTTCTGTCTCAACTGGAAAATTAGATACTTGGTGATGCAAATGCTATGCTATGGCATTTTTGTGCCAAGCAATGACACTTTGTACAGAAAAGAATTTTTAAAAAAAATATTAATATGCCCAGTTAAAATTTGTGTGCAATATATTTATGCAGAAATATTTAACATCGTTTCAGTGCTTTGGTTCATGCAAACAAACAACCAACTGCTGAAAATTTGAAGTTGTGAATACTGCTTAAAGATGAAAAAATATTTCAATCTTTGCTATTGTATAAAGAAAAAGCAACCAAAATTCCCTGTTTCTGAAAGACTTTCCTAGTCTGTTATTCACCCATGCAGTATAGCAGTCTGATACCCAAAGGGTATGTAAAACATGCTGAAATGGATTCAGCTTAAAAACCAGCTATTTAGTTTATAACTACCATACATTGTCTTGGCTTTTAGTGGAAAATCAGAAAAAAGAGCAACCAGAAAAATTGCTTTTGTAGATGTATATGTAGGCTGTCTATCTGCCTATTGCTTAAAGAAACAGCAGACTTGTTCTGCTTGTTAAAATCAGAATTTCTCAATGTTATTTTAAAAAAAGAAATAAATTACAGCTAAGCGACTAGTAAAATAGTGTCTTCCTTAAAAAATTCATTGCTGAAAGAAGGCTATTTCCAATTCATGAGCTATCACACTTGAGTTAGTGTTAAGAATTTGACTTCTCAGAATTATGCCTTTTATTTTGTTTTCTAGTTTAAAAGCTACCTGAATATGTTACAGTATCTAAGCCTCAGGCAAATTCATTGCAGCAGTGAAGGCATTTTCTGTTGACTTTGTTGACTTGTTGTGGAATTCCCCTTGGGATGTTCCTTTTATATTTTCTTCTGACTTGCTTATTTTGTTTTCACAACCAATTTCACAAGGATGACATTTTCTAGAATAGTCAATTTCCGAGGCATTCACCCGGAACAAGGGACAAGAGATGTTAAATATCTGGTTTGAATCACTCATATGAATAACATGAGGCAGATTTTCCAACCTCCCAAACAACTTCCAGAGCTGTGACGCACCAGCTCCAATAAACTGATCTTTACTTCTTTACATTTCCTTTGGTTGAGCATTTGATCTTTAGAATGAAGAGAAGACCAGAAATATTTCTCCTCCTTCATAAAAGGGAGTGTAAACAGAAGAGAAGGGTTGGAAGACTCTGGGGAGAGCCTATGTAAGATCTGATTTGTTGCTTATATTGCTGTAAGGAGGCAGTGGCTGCTGCTGGGAGTCATCCCTCCTTTCTTTTTTCCCTTTAGCAGCAAGTTCTTTCTGGTATTTCCAAAGACAGTAGAAGACTTTACTTTCTAGGGATTTACCACAAGCCATGTAGGGAGCAGCCGGTTTTGCTTATGCCTTTAAGTTAGATCTGAATCTCTGAGAATAAATGTGCATGAGAATGGCTTCCAAGGTGACATGTTTCAAATGCAATTTCTGCTATATTATTGTAATAACGGTTGTCCTTGTTGACTTGACAACTTAAATTAGTGATATATACATGGACCAAAAGAAGATTTTCATTTATTGAGCAGTTTCTTATTGATATTATTGTATTTACCTAGGCTTGCTTTGATAGAATCAATCTTTATAGCTACTCCATGGTTTCCCTACAAAAATATCTATAAATACAAATGAATACATGCATGCACATACATATGCAAATATATGTATATATTTGCATTTGTTCACAGTGATCAGCAATATTATCTTTTGATATATGGTCAAAAAGGATGTGTTTGGGTATGATTTCGCTGTCAGACCCTATTTACTGGATTTGTAATTGCATAGTAAGATCCTGTGGTTCTTTGGGCAATATTTATTAGGTTCACACAGAGCAAGGAGCTGACTCTTGCTAGTACCCTGGAGGCTGAAGATATCAGCTTCAGGATTTCCTGCGGCATCAGTTAGTGCAGTGACTGAGAAATGAGATTTTGATTTCGGAGAGCTTGACTAAGGTCTGCAGTAAAAAGTGGTATAACACATTGTGGTATCTACTCACTGTGCCCCTGGAAAATTAACCTTTATTGCTAGCTTCTAAATTTCTAAAGATCTGTATTATTTATAACTGCCAGTGGTCATGCTATTTTGTTAAATTTTAAACTTAACTAAAAATGTTAGCATTGCACATAATTTACCTCCTAGCAATCCCATATTTCATATTTAATTTCTAAGTTTCCTAAATTTTCTGAAGTAGCATGTGAATGTAGGCAAATGACAGTCTTTCACTGTGATGCTAAAAGGATGATGCTTGTTAAAGACAATGAATGAACAAACACTTGTGTATTTGTCTGTGAGTACAAATATTGTTATAAAAAATAGGATATCACAAACTGTTGTCAAAATGTATTATCTCACTCCCTCATTTTTATTAAATTCATAATAATGAATGTAATAGGTTTTTGCTTAGTTCTGAAATGTCTTGAAATGTAAAGATTTAATATGGATTATATATGAAGTCATCATTTTTTTAAGCAATTCTTCCCATAATGTCCTTTTTTCTACCCCTACTGTTTATTTCTAACCTGTTCTCTTCTAAGACAAAGATATTTTAAGATAATGCTGTCAAAAAATGTCTTGGGTACTCAGTAACCTGATTATCAATGAAAGTGCAAAAGATTCACAGTCTCCTTAGAAATCAAAATTGTACTATGTGCTACCTTCCGAGAATTTTTTCAGTTGCTGTCCAGTGCTGCGATTAAAAGAGGTCAATATCAAAACCACATTGGTTTATTCTGGGCCTTAGTTACAATATTAAAGGACCATTGATCCCAGCCCTTTCTCGTCCCCATTAGACAAGAATACTTTTGTGTAAGCTACTCTAATGAATACAGATAGCATAGATAGGCTGCTGTCTAGCTTAAATAGGCAGATTTGTCCTCTCTTTCCTCTTTCAATACACTGAAAGATGAGATGTTAGCGCTACCAACCTATCCTGAAGAAAGTTGATAATCACCATGACTAGATGACACTCTCTTACTTGTATGAGGAATTAACAAAATGTTTAGTCCCTACTTTCAGCAGCAGCTCATGCCACTTAATCCCCAGAGTAAGTAAATAGAAATGCAAAGCTTCTATTCACATGTTGGAGGTGAAGGCTAACACACAGTCTGCACTCTGCTTATCTCCATTCTAATTAACATTCACTTCTGATTTAGTGCAGTGAATATGATAGTTTGAACTTGCATGGGAACTTGATCACCTAAAAGGAAGTTACAAGTGTCTCTGCTGGTTACTTTGATGTGCTCTTTTTTTTCCCCTTTCTCTGTTCCTAAGAAGATGATCATATTTTTAAAAAAACAAATGTTCATTTTATTGTGAATCTTGTGCTCAATTTGTGGTATTAATAAATTAGAGTAAAACTAAGGAAGAAGGGCATTATTTTCTTTTGTCTTTTGGTGGGTGGAAAAGGCTATATGGTAAAAAGAGATAAACTGATATTTCAGGAGATCTGTTATGAAGTTTTAGCAGGGACTCAGTGAATTTTCAACGTGTAGACAAAATTGTAGCTTAAGTTCCAAGGTTAAATGTAGTGTGTGCATGAGTTTGTTTTGTGCTGATTTAAGTTCACATACTTCTTAAAGAAAGAATAAAAAATTTTAGTGCCTTAAATTGCTCACAAAAACTGTATTTAGCTTTTCCACAATGTCGGTGTTATGATTATTTACTTCAAGGTTATTTCATCGCCAATGTACAACCAGTGTTTCTTTCTTTTTTTTTGGTACTGTAGGAAGCAGCCACGGAAAGACAGAAGATGAAAGCTCCTATTCCCAACTTGATTCTCTTGTATGCTACTCTGACTCAGAGCTTGAAGGTTGTAACCAAAAGGGGATCAGGTAAGTAAATCTTTCTCTCTGTGGTTACAATGTGGCTTCGAAAGAAGTGCTTAATGTTTGCAAGTATATACTCGGATGTTGTTACGGTGGTTTGCAGTATAGTTAAGAGGATTTCAAACTCTGCAGCAGAAAGATTTGGCAGCTTCTATATATTTTTAGACTATTATATCATGTAAACTTGATGAAAAAAAAAATCAAATATGTAATGTGAAATAAATATAATCATTCAACTGCTTAAGGAAAGTTATTCCCAGAACTTTTTAACTTCCTTAAAAGACTAGGTTGCAATCAGTGTTGTTGGGTTACTGGATTTATCTGTTTTACTATATACTTTGGGAAATTAAGATCGTAGAGTTTGGGTTTAAGCAACATCAAATAAATCAAACCCATTAAATTTAATAATCATGAAAAATGAACAGCAAAA
Source organism: Aleadryas rufinucha (assembly GCA_013397815.1). Lineage (NCBI taxonomy): Eukaryota > Metazoa > Chordata > Aves > Passeriformes > Aleadryas > Aleadryas rufinucha. The sequence goes on from VZTH01012274.1 coordinate 21,254, forward strand.
TGTGTTTTTGAAAGGGATACCTAATATGTGGTTGAAGAGTTTAATTCAGCAAAGAAAAATAGTCAGTACTCAGACAGTTGGGTAGTTTTGGATTAATTTATTCGCTGTCACCCTGAAATTTTAATTTTACTCTCTTTGTTTTTTCCTTGGATAATGAAAAAAAATAGGATACTACTTCTGCAACCTATCTTGCTGTATTGGACTAAAGAAAACTAAATCCTTAATGAAAGTCTTAATTCCATGTTGGTGGATTAATGAAAGTCTTAATCCCATGTTGATTGAATTAGTTAATTAGGTTTGTTGTTAGTTGTGAGTTTCCTTTTGGCATTGGAGTGTTTTAGATAGCTTTTGGTGTGCTATTCCAGAAGTCTATCTCTGATTTATTTTTGTGTTTTGGTTGGTAGTAGTTGTAAACTGGTGCTTGGGGAGAACACAACTCTTTATACATTTTTGGCAACATCTTAAATTATACCTTGCATTTTTAATGAATTATATTTGTAACAACGGAATGAAACAGATTATGTCTCCAATATTTTACTAGTTGGAAATGCAGATGTAGGGAAGGCAAATACAGAGTACTACTACAAAGAAAGGTATTTCTCAATGAAAACTTGAGAATAAACTATATTTGGGGTTATTTAAATTCAAGAAAACTGAAATACACAAACTGTGTGCAGAGCAAAGGATCTGGTGATGGGTTGATGTGTTTATAGGATGCTGTAGCCTAGAGAGATCATATAGATATCCTTTGCGCGTGTCTGGCTAGGATTGTTCTGTTTAAGATTTAATACTTGTAAGTTTTAAGTCAAAGCCTTCTAATCCAAATTTAGTAAAAACATTATTGATCATCTTAAAGTAAATTTCACAAAGACATCCATTTTTAAGGAACTACAAAAAGTCCAGCCATCACCTGTTACTTGAAAGTGACAATTATAAGAACTTGGATTGTCTTTGCATTTTATTTCATGATTTTTGCCTGTATCCTCTTTATCTGATTAACCAATGCAAGGAAAAAATGGTAAATATACAATTTAATTTATGTTTGGGAAAGTAATATAATTGCTGTCCAGCAAAAGAAAAAAACATACAAAATGTTTCCAAATATATAGAATATGTTTTCATCCTGATGCTGTAATAAAAAGGAAAAACTATAACGGAAATCTTCGGATCATGCCTTACTGGAACATGGGGTCTTGATGTTTTGGCATGAGTCTGCTTCTCCTGTATAAAGCTTCAGTTAAATGTATACCAAGGGGGCAGTTTGTCATGCTGTGTGTGCAAGGGAAAAATCTCTGATTTACTGAAATCTCAGATCCTTCTGCCTTTGGTCATGTTGCTTTGTGATTTTAGATTTGAATAACTTCTTCAGTGGTAGCTGGAATGTAATAATGTGTAGTGGTTCTTGGTTTGCTTTTGTTGTTGTTTGGTTTGATTTGGTTTGGCTTGGTTTGTTTTTTTTTACCTCCCTTGGGTGCTCAGGAGGGCTATTTTTGCAATTCTGAAGTGTTTCTACAAAGAAAACCTTATTTACTTTAACAGAAGTTTTAACAAAATAAGATTGACTCACCTGTACTGTGAAAATATAGATGGTTTCCTAAAGTTAGTGCAATTCATAATTGGAAGTAGGAAAAAAAAAATCAACTTGGAAAGTAGAACTTAAGTTTTATGTGAACATGTTAACCAGAGGCAGAGCATGATGAGGGCATGGTTTACATGTCTTCAGTCAGTTCTACTCTTGAGTGCATTTTGTCCTTGAAATGTCACCATGAAAGAAAACTGACTAGCAAAAAAAAAAGTAATATTTTTATACTTATGAATTGTTATACATATGGATTTGCAGTATCCACCTTTTCAAGATGTATTGTTTTTCTTTACTTCCTTCTGTTATAATTACAGGAATATAATAAAGTTAAAGAAGTTGTTGCTTTACTATGCTAAATAGTTGTTCTAATTGTGACTTATTCCTTCTAATTCACTTTTGTTGAGCCTATTTCTAATGACCAAACCTAAAAAACACAGATCTTGTGTTCTTTGTTTATTTATTTATTCAGTTTATATATTTTCATATGTATTACATACTTTTTAAAAGTTTTTTTTAATATATATATATAATTATGTAATTTTAATGTTTATTTTATATATTCAGTATTTGATATTAAAAAGAGATCTGTCCTTGAAAATATGTCTTTTCAATACTATCATTTGGGTTTTTCCTGCTAGAGTATGTCACCTCTTTTCTAAGTTTATTTATCAGCTGTGCTAAAAAGATAGTGATCAATAAGAGTATGAGTTTCTCCATCTGGTAGAGATTCATTCCCAACCACTTCTCTGATTTTTCAAGAACATGAAAACCTACCTTCAGAAAGTAATTTTCAAAAAATGCATAGCAATTCTGGCTGTCTATTGGCTTTCACAACTGAAGTTATAGCAAATAATTAGCTATATGTGAAAACAATTAGAATCAATGTAGTATTCTTGGTTTTGTTTGTTTTAAAAGAAGGTTAAAAAGACTTTACAATAGAAGAAATCTTAGGTTGTGCTGCATTGGATCAGATCTCTGATCATGAGAGCGGTCCTTATACAAAGCACTTAAATTAAATCACTTAAAGGTAGTCTTTGAATCCCACTGTGTGCTATGAATCAGTTAAATGTAATAATATAGGGAATAAAGGGAACAGTGTTGATCAAATATTTATTACATTAGCCAGAAAACATATTTTGAATTAGTTTGCTCACAGCTGTTCAACTTACCTGTTTAGCACTTTATCTTGTGTGATTGTGTTTCTGTCTGACAAAACATACTTTTTCTTTTCCAGTTAATATTTTAATTAAGTTCTGAACAATTTCAAGTTACTCTTTAATATATATTAGATTTCTTTTGCATTGACAGCATGTGATGACTGTGCTTGTTATATGAGAGTGGATGGGTGAGCAGTTGTAGCAATAGTTCCATTACTAAATACTGATGATGCAAGAAACTTCTTCCTAATCCATGTGTGCAAAAGACTTAAGCACACCTTAACTTTTCCTGTAAATTATAGTTGACCATACAAGACCTACAAGTTGTAATGCCTTCTCCAGAAAGAAAGGATTCTTTGCTGTAGGCTTCCTGTTCCAACCACTAACGTCACAGTGGATGTCATGTTTATTCATTGTGTGTTTAAGGTATTCGGTGAAGTCTCCTTGAACCGGAGAGGCTTCAGAGCCTGCAACAGTACCTGCAAAGAGGAACTTTCATTTGGCATGTAATGGATCTCAGATAAGATCTGCTAAATGAAAAGCTGACTCTTTCACTACTTCTCAGCTCCTTTAGATATCTCAAAGCATCATCCTTCCTTTCTTATCACTGTGATCTGCTTGATGCAAAGGAAGAATAAATACTTAAAGCCTACATATTTTGATTCCTTCAGCACATAGTTTTACAGGAATTGAGTTTTACAAGAATTGAATTAAACTTCAAATATATAGAAAATAAGGCCTGTTTCTTAGTTTGAAATCAAACCACATATAAATTTGTGATATGTCTAAAAAGTGTGTAGATTTACTTTTTGTGGAGTTCAGTTCAGTGTTTGAAAGTATTTTGAGAACTTTATGATAATGCATTTCAAAATGTTTTCCTTTCAGTGATTTTTTCCTGAAATTATCCAGTTTCATAGTTTGAACTTAATTGTTGATTTTTTTTTAGTCACATGGTTTTACATCCATAGAAACTTAGATTTCTAAAAGTCTCTTCTTTACAGGTTGAATGGTATTTGATCACTTACTTGTGGTGCATACCGTTTTGGCTTATGAATTTTTTAATATTCATTGAAGAAGAAGTAGGTTAGGAAAGAGAGCCTCATGCTGATGCATACAGACTTTTTTCCCTATAATATATATGTTAAATGAAATACTTGAACACTGCATTGCCATCTGGTGGTTTTTTCCAAAGATGCTGAATAGACAAAAGAAAGAAAGGTTTGGATTTTTTTTTTTAAATGCAAATGTGGTAAAAGGGAAAATGTGGGAAAAAAGTATGAAAAGAGTTTTCATTATATAAAACAATTATGAGCCGATCAGTATATTCAGGCAGTATTTTTGTATTCGCTTTTTTCATGCTCAGATTGCTTAATAACAATCTGGTTCCCTTGTATCAAAAGAGGTGAGAATCGTTATTACTGCCTCTAGTTTTCTGCTTTTTTATAAATTATTTTGCATTATGAGTTAATTAATATTCTGTGTTCAGTTCTGCTATTGTGAATAGAAATTTTCTTTTCTAGATAAAATTTATTCTATGATGGAATGATTTAACTAGAAGGAAAATCTTTCCAGCGATGGGTTTTTGGGATATATATGAGATCCTTCACATCTTTATAATGAGATTAAAGTCTAGATATGTATTTTGTCATGTAGCAGAAGATTACTTCTCTTTTTAATGTCCAGTATTTTTGTGCCTTAGCTATTATTACTCAATATACGTGGTTCTTGTTGTACTTGGGTGAAAGATCAATATTATGAAAATAAGGTAGTAAAGACTTTGACACTGAGATGGTATAATTGAATTTTATTATGTTTTTGTAGGAGCAAAATATTAATTTTAATGAGGTAAAAATAATTCAAGAGTTTTTTGTTATAAAAGTAGTTGGAATTCTGAGGAATAGACTGGAAATATATACTAAAATCTCAAATAGTTATTCTTTAAGAACTATAAGAAGATATTTTTCTAAATTATGGCCATCTATGAATTTTTAGGATTTATTACTCATGAAATAATAAGTATATTTTAGATAACAATAACAGATGTATAAAGAATATCTCTGCATAAAAAGACAGTTGCTGTTTTATGACTTTTTTTTTTTAACTGGAAAAAAAACATATCAGTGCAATATAGGCCTTAACATCAACAAAGCCTAGATTTTGTACCTCATGAGGAATGTCATGATGAGAACTCAGCAAAGAAGTTAAAAAAAAAAAATAAGGAATATAAGTAAGTCGAGACAGTATGAGAACACTTTGCATCTAGGAAGAGTTTTTGAATTAAGTTTACTCAATTGTACTTAATCATTGAATTGTCACTGTTTTACAGACCATATTTATTTATTTATTTATTTTTAAAATCCAGTTTACATGGTAAAAACACTTTGAGAAATTGCACATAATTAAGTGCTGAGGCTTAGCAGAGACTTGGTACCCTGTATTTGAGTATTTGTATTTTTAATTTATTTTTTATAACCATTCCAGGTGAAATTTGGTGGCCTAATTGTGTAGTACTACATAAATAGTCCTATTCTTCTTAGTATCTCCCTTTCATTAATTCCATTCTGGTTTTAATTCTGCTTGTGCTTTGGTAGCCTAAGTATTTTCCTTTTGGCTTCTTGTCAAAAGGTAATTAGTTAATGGATGTCATATTGGATCTGGTATGCACTGAATAGTAATAAGATGGTTCAAAAATAAATTAATATACCTGTTGTTTTTCTTATACAATTTATAAGCAGAACGCTCACATGTACCATACTCCAGGTACTGTGAGCTTGGAGCAAAGCAATTACAGCAATTAAAGGATATGCTTCTTGTAAACCATAGGAGTTTATGTCAATTGATATTAATGGCTCCTAGCTGTTGTTTTCACTCTGTTACAGAATGTTAGTTTTCCATTATTAATTGATGAGACCTGTGGTTTGTTGTGCGGTTATACAGAACCTGAAATAATATTTAGAGTCTATTTGATGTACAAGATTAACTTCCATGAGCATTGACTTTTTAAACTGGAATGATCAAGACTACGGTTACTACTATGTAAACTTTTTTTCCTATCTCTCTGTTTGGTGACAGCAAGAAAAAGTATAGTGAATATCAGTCCTAAGCAAATATGTGTGTACCTTTCTTACTGCACTGGGGAATGGAATTACTTTTACATCCTGACCTGATTAAGAAGTGAACCTTGCTTCTTATGAGGATTGTTTCAAAAAACTCATTTTGAATTGGTGCATAAATATGCAGCCTAGTTTATGGTTGTAGCTGTGGGGCTGAACAGGGAAAACTCTGTGAAATATTTTTCTTTTTTGAGGGAGAAGAGAGAAAAAGATGAGGCTGAATCTTTACAGTTAAAAACACAATAAACAGAAATCCTTGTTTCATTCTCAGGCAACTTTCTTATATTGTGATCTATTCATTCATTCCATATTGCTTTTATTAACACTAATATTTTGCTGGGTTTTATCCTAAGAATAAAAGATGTTTTAGTTTTCTTTTTGAACCTGTTTTGTTTTGATTTAAAGATGGTTATTCCTCCCCATTTAAATGTGTAGTAGAAATCACTTTTTAATTTTTAATGTTAAAACTTCCTCTTCATTGTTGAAGAATTAATTAACTGAGTGTATCCACTTCCTTGGATTTTTCCTAATATCTCTGTAAGATATAGTTGTGTGTCAGTGGAGGAGAGGGTTACTTGCTTTCTTACTTGCACGTTTCTTTTAAGCATAGAAAACCTTCCAAAGCAATATAGTAATGGGGTCAACTGAGATGAATGATTTCTTCTTACGCCTGCTGGGAGGCAGGCCTAGATGATGTAGAGATGCAAAGACTGTGCAAATGCTCTGACTCCTTCTTCACTTGCACTCTTTGTCCTGAACTTTCGCTGTCTATTGGAGAGAACTGTGAGGCCTTCTGAAATTAATATAACCCACAGAAAGTTTTTACAGCTTGCTCTTACTACATGGCATCAGGATGTCAGAAGAGCAATTAGTGTCCTTTAGTACCTCATTTAGATATCAAAAGTGTCCTTATCCCCATCCTGCAGTAATTCTGACAAAGCCATTTACTCCAATTTTGGTATGATTCTCAACTTCTTTCTTAGTTTATGAAGGTATACCTCCATTTGATTATTGTTTGCTGAAAAGGCCTGACTTGCTCTTTGTGAATCAAGAGATACTGGAAGAAAGTAGAAGTGAAGAATCAACTTATTTAGTAAATTTCTGCATATTAAGGAAATTAGAGGGTTCTTTTAGAATATGGTTTTGAACTTGAGGTTTGGGTTTTTTTGTGTTTGCTTGTTTATGCCAACAGTATATGGGAAGCATTAGATTTTTAAAAAAGAATAATCTTTTACAATACTGCATATTTATTTAGCTACAGAATATTTTATGTGTTGCACTGCTATGAAGTAATTTTCAATATACAGTTTTCATTTGAAAAATGCTGAATAATAATCTCGCTGGAAAGAACACCAAATTTTGCTAGTTAGCTTAAACAGTGCTTGGCCATGGGAATGACTTGGCTCCAATGGTCTCTACTCTGCTTTTACAAGTTAAGAATATTATTCAATATGTCAGATGAACAGCAAATATGAGGATTGTGTACCAGGGGCTGGTGGGGAGACTATACTGTAAAGAAAGAAAGAAATATAATTCTATTCCACTGGAGGATTTGGGCAGTAAGGAATGATTGAATCTCAAGCATAAATCCTTTGTGAAACATTACTTGTTTTGGAGACACTATGAAAGCAGTAACTGTTACTTGTCCTGCAAGCATTTATGAACAGTATGGCTGGCATTTTAAAAATAGTTATATGACCTTTTGTTGTTGCTAGGATCCATCCTGATACTTTCCAGAGTGCTGTGAGATTGTGAATAATACCACAGTATGTGAAAGGACTGCCTGTGTTTTAGGAAAGGGTCAATGTTTTATAGTGTGTAATATATATTAAGAAATGACTAATGGTAGTAAAGGAGACAAAACAAAATCTGAAGCCAAAAGGACAGTAATAGATATTCTTACATAGTTCGGTCATTGAGTTTTAGTAGCTGCTTAGGATGACTCTTTTCTTCCACAGTCCCTATTTTCCCTGGGGAACTGCTAGTGATTGTTTTACTGATTGGCATCTGTTGGCAAACAGCCTAAAAGACTTAAAAGAGCCAGTGACCTCTGTTCAGAAATCACTGTTGCAGAAGATTTATTTATTTGAATATTATTCTGTCAATCTTATGCAGAATAATGACTGTGGAGAGTAGAAGGCAAAAAACCCTCAAGGACAAGTAATGACCATCTGATGTATTTGTCTTTTTTATTTGTCTTTTTTGTTTAAGTGTACTCAGCTGTGAAATATTATTAAAATATAGAAATAATAACCATGAAATAAGTTCTGCCCATTAGAATATATTTTGTTGTTATACTTAAAGGAAATTAAAATTGATGAAATCTGTCCTATTAAAATACTTCCTGACTTGCTCTTCCTGAAGGATGGAGAGAGTAAGTGCTATCAGTGCTGCATACACAGGTATATGAGAACGAACTTGGCCTGAAAAGATGAGGTTGTCCTTTAGACTGAAGACCTGAATTCTTCAGCCATTCTTGCTCAGACTTGTTTTAGTTGTTATGGTATTTGCTTCAAAAGCAGGGTACACAAGCTCTTGTAAGATTTGGGTGGTTTTTTTTTCAAGGTATTTTTTTCCAACTATAAGAAGAAATATCAGACTGCTGTAATGGTAAATTACAACACAGTTATGTTAGTTGAGAGATGAGTGCTCCTGTAATTTCATCACCTTGCTCCGAATGCATTACTCATTTCAGGAAACTGTTGTTGTACAAATGCAAAGCAGACAATTGTGTTGAAGTGATCTGAAAATTCATCTAGTGGATTAGCCCACTTCCACAAATGACTCTTTTTCATTCTTGCTGAAAATAAGCAGTTTTTACTCTCTTTTAAATCTGTTTTAATTCAAATTAAAATACTTTCAATTGATAATTCCAGTTTTGATTACAGAGTCATTTAGTACAACTCCGGTGCTTCAAGCAATGGTAGCTATAGCAGGTTGCTCAACTGCAGTGTGCAGTTGAATTAAGTGTCTTCAGGACTTTTCTAAACAGTGCCTTTTAAGAAATTTAGGAAAACCTTCTAAAGGTTATATGTACATGCTGCAGACCCTCGATTTTTCCAGATAAGAATTGCCCTAAACATACTCATCAGGGGTTGCCTCATCTTCCAGTGGAAACTGTGGCATGTTTAGGCTAGTAGTTCTGAATTGCTCTAATGTGGAGTTGCAACATGTCAAGAAAACAACTGGAGCTATTGTCATGTCAGGTTCTGAAATCTGACCTACCTGCAAGTTAGGTTAACACGTGCAGTGTTAGCTAAAATTTCTTGGTATCTGTTCAGAATGTTCACTTTCTTTCACAGTAAGATTAGGTATCTCTTGAAAACTACAAATGTATTGAAAGTCTACTGAAGCATGAGACAATAAATGAGGCATGTGTGAAGCTGCATGAAAAAATGAGCACATTTAGAATTTGCCATTGTATTTTACCATTGCCTTGCTGCCTCACTTTTGACCATAGTTAATATGCTTATTAATACTAGGACCATACTATTTTTCTTATGGGAAAAGTAATTTGCTAATGCTGGGCATGCTACCTTCGAACACTTTTGTATAATTCAGAATCTTTTTTTTTTTTTTGATGAGGTTTTTCATAGCAAGTAAAACAAAGACAGTGACTTTGGGATGTTAAAAATAAAAGAGCAGGCCATAACATACACAGCTTTTTAAAAAACCAGCAACATACATGGCTTGGTCAGATCAAAAGAGGGCAGCCAGCAGTAAAGCTGTTGTTAATACTATTTTTTAAAAAAGTACAAGGTAAACTTGTCTTAAATTCCAAATTTTCTGCTGAATGCCATTGGTGGTATAACCCAGAGTGAATTCTGAAGGCAAAAGGGACAGGAAAGAATAATGCAAAATTCCTACATATGTATGTAGAGATATCTGTGCTATGAGGGAAGGCTCAACTCCTTCCTATGGATCATGGAGCCTGTGGAGATGCTGTTAAGCTTTCACACAGCTGATAGATGGAGTGTAGCTGAGCAAAATAGGAGGGAAAACATGGAACAATAGTGTTAACCTCTGAGCCCTTTCTAATCAAACAATCTGAGCCAGGTATGAGAAGGAGTCAAGCTGCCATTTCTAGAAGTGACTAATGCATAGCTCACGGGTTCACAAGGGGCAGGCTAGCATGGAGGCCAGTGAGTGCATTGTTTTTTATTCTGCTGACTGTGCCAGGCACTTCACACACTCTGCAAAAAAATCACTTTTTTTTGTATCATATGTTTATTTTTGCCATTGGCAGTGTTTTAAATGCAATTTCTATTTTTGTTATTTGAGAGACAAAAAATTTTAAGCTTTGTATTTTTCTAGGAAATTGAATAAGGATCAGTAACAAGAGATTCTAGTTCAGTAATAAACATTTTTTGAAACAATTTTTTAGCAGAAATGCTAGCTGGTATAAATTTACAAATGTGCATGCTTTCATTTGTTAGTGTACTACTTGCTGTGACTTTTTAGCAAAATGGGACTATTAATGGATGAAGCTGAAAGCATAAAAATTAGAGAAAATCTGAAAAAAAACCCCACGTTTGTCGGAAAATACATTTTATTGTGAGAAGTAGCTCTCATGTCAAGGAGAGAAGGAACAAATTGCTTCTGGTGATTAGGAATGATAAAATAGGACGGCTTATATTTTTTTAATTATAGTATTTTTTTCTCTATACATTTGAAATATATACCATAAAACCCACTTAAAAGTAATATGTAAGATTTGAGATTAAGGAAAACACTTATTACTTCTTTTTCTCAAATTTCCAAAGTAAACATATTTATGACAAATATATTAATAAATTAATACATTTTCTTGGTTCCCTTGAAATAGCCACTGTTACTGTTATCTGACCTTTTTTTCTTATAATTCCTAGTTACATTATCATAAGTCTGTGCAATGACATAAAGATAATGAGATGTAGTAGCAAAAAATAGCTTGGACAGGATGTTATTTAACAACCTAAAAATTTATCGCTAAGAGTTTGCTCAACAATACATCAAAATGCAAGGTCATTGCCCACACACTTCCACAAAAAAAAAAAAAAAGGAACTAGTGGGCATTTTTCAGGATATAAGTGACTGAATCCCAGTGTGATTACACTTTTACAATGCCTAGAGAAGCTGTTAGCCCTCCTTCACCATAAGACTCCATGAAAAAGCAGCTGTTCTTATTATCACCTGACTAGTGTCGTGCTATCTATAATTCAGGGAAACTGAAAATAAATGAAATTTTATGCATATTTAAGTAGGTGGACTGCTTAATTCATTCATGACTATGTTTCAGTTTGTCACTGCTAAGTAATGCACGTATAATAAACCTTTGCATTTCAGAGTAGCTGATACTCATCCATGTACAAAGCCAGCATGTTTTGTGTGTGTCTGGTATTGAAGACAGTCATATTAAAATGCTTCTGTTCATACCATACTCTGCAGTAGATGCTGCATGCAGGATCCATGATGGCTCATACCTACAAATGCTACTGTTTTTACTAGGGAGGATCATTTATTCATTTCCAGCTGTGCTTGAACAAGACCATTCAAAAGAATTGCTTTCTCACAATAAAAATATTGTGTGTTTGAAACATCTCAAATTTTTCTTTCTGATAAGTCATGAGATCCAAGGAAAACATTGAAGTCATGTGCTAAGTCTCCAGAATTAATCACATTTTCTGCTTTATTAGCTGGTTGGTTTTAGTTTTTCTCTTTGACTCAGTCTTTCACTACAAGTTAGATGAGAAGAAATTCATGTTCCATAGTACTTTTGAGCCTTTTTCCCATTTCCTTCCTTCTCTATAGATGTACAAGAGGAAAGAAGTATCAGGGTAAGGTAGTTACCCATTACAGGACAGCAGATTTTTAGATGTTCCTGGGCTAAAAAACTCAAGAAAGGGTTTAAAAGCTGTTTTTCTGTGGCGGATATATTCGTCAACTTCAAGATACTGTCAATTGTGATCAACAGAGAGAAAGAATTTGTCTGCTGCACATAATTTCCTGTGTAACTGTAGATAGTGCAACAACTGTCCTCACCAAAAACATTGCTGTTGAGGATTTTATGTCCAAATTCTGAATTACTTTTCCTGATAGAGACACCTGCAAATGTTAGTAAACTACAGGAACTCTTGGAAGTGAATTACTTTTACAAGCTGTGCCATGTGGGAAAAGAATCTGGATAGGTTGGATTCATGGGCTGAGGGCAGTTGCGTGGGGTTCAATAAGTCCAAGTGCTGGGTTTTGCACTTGGGTCACAACAATCCCAGGCAGCACTGCAGGCTTGGGGAAGAGTGGCTGGAAAGGGGCCAATGGCACCTGGCCTGGATCAGCAATAGTGGGGCAGCAGGACCACGGCAGTGATTGTCCCCCTGTACTGGGCACTGGTGAGGCCACACCTCAAATCCTGTGTTCTGTTTTGGGTGCCTTACTACAAGAAAGGCATTGAGGGGCTGGAGGGAGTGCAGAGAAGGGCAGCAGCGCTGGGGAAGGGTCTGGAGCACAGGTCTGATGAGGAGCAGCTGAGGGAGCTGGGGGTGTTCAGCCTGGAGAAAAGGAGGCTCTGGGAGACCTTGTTGCTCTCTATAACTGCCTGAAAGGAGGTGTAGACACGTGGGGATCAAGCTGCACCAAGGTTCAGGCTGGACATCAGGAGCAATTTCTTCACTGAAAGGATGGTGATGCATTGGGATGGGCTGCCCAGGGAAATGGTAGAGTCACCATCTCTGGAGGTGGTCAAGAAAAGACTGGACGTGGCACTTAGTGCAATGATTTAGTTGACATGATGATGTTCAGTCCAAGGTTAGACTCAATGTTCTTAGAGGTCTTTTCCAACTTTAATGATTCTATGATTCTATGTAATTTTAAAAGTATCTGATTCTCTAATTATTTATTGCGTCAAAGATGCTTTGTTATGCTCTGAGAACTTCCCAGTTCCTTTCTTTTTCTACCTGCAGCTATTAAAAATAATTGAATTTAATTTATGTTTTTTAGGTTGATTTCATTAATATGTTCACTGAAAATAGCTCTTCTATTTCTTTCCCATTTCTGTGATCTTGATTTCTATGCCAAATTTAATATGAAAGCTTTAAATCTTGTCTCTTGCTTAGGGGAAAGGTCAGGCATCAAGTTCCATCACACTCTAGAGAGAAGAATAATGTGTTATGTATGCTTTATTCACAGTCCTTTACTGCTTTGAGCAATTCTGAATGACCAGTCACATATGAGAGTAGTTTCTGTTTACATTTACTTCTGTCAAAGCAAAGGCAAACTTCTTGCCTTTTTCCCCCCTTCCTGAAGACTGTTCTTGCTGAGTTTTGTTGTGTTTGTGGATTGGTTTTGGATTTTTTATTTTTAGCTGTAGTTAGTTAGTTTTGCTATAAGTAGTACAGTGCTGTATATTTTTTTTAAATTTTGGGGTGAAATTGTAATACCTGCTGAACAAGTCTCTATTTGACTCGCGGTAAATTGACATAATCTAAATATGAATAATTAAAGTTGCCTGTATATATGAAATAGAAACAAATATAGAGCCAAATTCCATTACCTGGAATCTACTATTCCAGTAACTAGTGTGGATTTCCTTTGCTACAGTTGTGAGTAGAATAATATTGAAGTGCTTTTTGACCACAACTGAAAGGTTTTTTCATATTTATGTGGTTTTGTTAATGCAAATATTTAGTCATGAAGTGAAGATGGCTGAGCCAAGTAATAGGTTTGATTTTTTCAGATTTCTTTTATAGGATAATTCAGGTTGGAAGAGGTCTTTGGATGTCTCAGTTTTAAAGTAGGGTCATCTCTGACATCAGGCCGGATTGCTCACGACTTTATCCATGTGAGTCTTTTAAAACCTCCAGGGACGGAGCTTGCACAAATTCTCTGGGAAATTGACTCAGTTACATATGGACTCTTGCCTTCTGCTAGGGGTCTCAAAATAATCTTTTATAGTTCAGAATGACCTAATGCATGAATTAAAAACTAAGTCTGGTAGACCCAAATCCTAAGAAAATCTGAAAAAGGAAAAAAAAAGACAAAATCAGCTAGTTGATAACAGGCTTGATTATCTGCAATAAAATAATGAAAAATAATTAATCTAAATAAAAATAAATTAACTTTTTCCTTAAAAAAGGCTTAAAAAGGCTTTATAATGAAATCAAAAGAGATAATTTAATATTCAATTAGTTCAACTTTCTGCATAATTTATTTCCATATGTATGCTTTTCTTTAATCTAAGTTTTTTTCTTGTCCTTAAGGCAATTTACTGCTCCTGGTAAAGGCTAGTGGTGATTAAGTTCCTGATGTGAATAGAAACCTGATAGACCCATCCATTTTTTATTTTGTTTACATATAAGGTTATTTAAATTCATTGCAATAACTTCAAAATTTGTTATATGAAATGAAGGGGTTTAAAATAAATTGCAACTCTGATTTCTCTAATATGTTAGTGGTTAGAATAAGATCTTTGAAACAAACTGTATGATTGGGAAGCATTCCATGAAGTGTAGCTAAGCTTGTCAATAAAACTTCTACTATCAGAAAACTGTTCAAATCGATTTGTATTGAGCATACTAGAATATGTCATTGAAACAATGAATGACACTAATTATTGAGCAAGGAGCTTAGGTTTTCATTAGCTAGCTTGTGACTTTCTGAAAGAGGGAAGTAATACTTGTTATACTTTGCTCCTCGGAAAAAAACAAAACAACCCTACCCAAAACAACAAAATCAAACCANACTGAAAGGTTTTTTCATATTTATGTGGTTTTGTTAATGCAAATATTTAGTCATGAAGTGAAGATGGCTGAGCCAAGTAATAGGTTTGATTTTTTCAGATTTCTTTTATAGGATAATTCAGGTTGGAAGAGGTCTTTGGATGTCTCAGTTTTAAAGTAGGGTCATCTCTGACATCAGGCCGGATTGCTCACGACTTTATCCATGTGAGTCTTTTAAAACCTCCAGGGACGGAGCTTGCACAAATTCTCTGGGAAATTGACTCAGTTACATATGGACTCTTGCCTTCTGCTAGGGGTCTCAAAATAATCTTTTATAGTTCAGAATGACCTAATGCATGAATTAAAAACTAAGTCTGGTAGACCCAAATCCTAAGAAAATCTGAAAAAGGAAAAAAAAAGACAAAATCAGCTAGTTGATAACAGGCTTGATTATCTGCAATAAAATAATGAAAAATAATTAATCTAAATAAAAATAAATTAACTTTTTCCTTAAAAAAGGCTTAAAAAGGCTTTATAATGAAATCAAAAGAGATAATTTAATATTCAATTAGTTCAACTTTCTGCATAATTTATTTCCATATGTATGCTTTTCTTTAATCTAAGTTTTTTTCTTGTCCTTAAGGCAATTTACTGCTCCTGGTAAAGGCTAGTGGTGATTAAGTTCCTGATGTGAATAGAAACCTGATAGACCCATCCATTTTTTATTTTGTTTACATATAAGGTTATTTAAATTCATTGCAATAACTTCAAAATTTGTTATATGAAATGAAGGGGTTTAAAATAAATTGCAACTCTGATTTCTCTAATATGTTAGTGGTTAGAATAAGATCTTTGAAACAAACTGTATGATTGGGAAGCATTCCATGAAGTGTAGCTAAGCTTGTCAATAAAACTTCTACTATCAGAAAACTGTTCAAATCGATTTGTATTGAGCATACTAGAATATGTCATTGAAACAATGAATGACACTAATTATTGAGCAAGGAGCTTAGGTTTTCATTAGCTAGCTTGTGACTTTCTGAAAGAGGGAAGTAATACTTGTTATACTTTGCTCCTCGGAAAAAAACAAAACAACCCTACCCAAAACAACAAAATCAAACCAATTTTTGTAGGGTTTTAATTAATATTCCTCCTTTTAATTAGGGTATAGGCAAAAAAATCCTAAATGAAACAATTTTAAGCATTCAGGAAGTTCCAGCATAGTTAGTGATGTTGTCTGTTTCAGATTGGATCAATGGATAATATGTTTTTGTGGTAAGCACTGAAACATTTGCAGGTGAATCTCCTTGACCACAACTGACTTTTCAACACCATTTTAGTCTATAGTTTAAACTTTTTTTTTGTAAGTGAAAAGAGCACTTTTTCTGGTTTTCTGAATTGGGTATTACAGGATCTAATACTTTCCTCAGGACTCTGCTGGGTGTCTATCATGCTCNAGGCTTGATTATCTGCAATAAAATAATGAAAAATAATTAATCTAAATAAAAATAAATTAACTTTTTCCTTAAAAAAGGCTTAAAAAGGCTTTATAATGAAATCAAAAGAGATAATTTAATATTCAATTAGTTCAACTTTCTGCATAATTTATTTCCATATGTATGCTTTTCTTTAATCTAAGTTTTTTTCTTGTCCTTAAGGCAATTTACTGCTCCTGGTAAAGGCTAGTGGTGATTAAGTTCCTGATGTGAATAGAAACCTGATAGACCCATCCATTTTTTATTTTGTTTACATATAAGGTTATTTAAATTCATTGCAATAACTTCAAAATTTGTTATATGAAATGAAGGGGTTTAAAATAAATTGCAACTCTGATTTCTCTAATATGTTAGTGGTTAGAATAAGATCTTTGAAACAAACTGTATGATTGGGAAGCATTCCATGAAGTGTAGCTAAGCTTGTCAATAAAACTTCTACTATCAGAAAACTGTTCAAATCGATTTGTATTGAGCATACTAGAATATGTCATTGAAACAATGAATGACACTAATTATTGAGCAAGGAGCTTAGGTTTTCATTAGCTAGCTTGTGACTTTCTGAAAGAGGGAAGTAATACTTGTTATACTTTGCTCCTCGGAAAAAAACAAAACAACCCTACCCAAAACAACAAAATCAAACCAATTTTTGTAGGGTTTTAATTAATATTCCTCCTTTTAATTAGGGTATAGGCAAAAAAATCCTAAATGAAACAATTTTAAGCATTCAGGAAGTTCCAGCATAGTTAGTGATGTTGTCTATTTCAGATTGGATCAATGGATAATACATTTTTGTGGTAAAACATTTGCAGGTGAATCTCCTTGACCACAACTGACTTTTCAACACCATTTTAGTCTATAGTTTAAACTTTTTTTTTGTAAGTGAAAAGAGCACTTTTTCTGGTTTTCTGAATTGGGTATTACAGGATCTAATACTTTCCTCAGGACTCTGCTGGGTGTCTATCATGCTCAAGGATGATCCCTTCAAACAGTGGTCAGATTATGTGGGGTTTTCTTTGTTTTCTTTTCCTTCTGATGTTGGCATCCAAATGGATTAGTGTGTCATCTTCATCTGAGGAGCTAATCACAGGTAATTAAATTGATTTGTATGCAGTTGAACTCAGAGTCTTAAAGAAGAGTTAAACTGTTTCCACTGGAAAAAAAGGGAGATAAAGCCCTGGCCAGAGGTAGGAGAGGAGGCAATTTAATAACAAACAAAATACCCCAAACAAAATGAAAAAAACAAATTCTGAATTAATTTTGTTTTATGTAACATTCTATTTTTTTCAGTTCCCAACACAGTTATATAGCTATGTCTGAAAGGATAACTAAAATAAAATACAGATGTAATTCTAAAGCAGTGTGGCTCATGTTTAACACTGAGACTTCAAACTGTTTTTTATGATTGTTCAGTTACTGACTTTTTCTCAGTCTTGGCTGCCTGCAGCTAACATGGGATTATAAAGAGGTGAAGCATTCTGAGATGAAGGGAGAGCTAATTTGTTTAAAACAAAATCTGGATGAGGAACTTTAAATTTACCTTGCAATGAATTGCAAGTCCCACACAAATTATCAGTGTCATGAATCTGCTTCATGTATGTGAAAGATCTGCAAAATGAACCAGCTGCAACTGGAGAGAGAGAGAGAGAGAGAGAGAGAGAGATATGAAGGCGCAGCATCAGTCTGAAGAGATCTCAAAACACAGTAATTTGGAATCTTCCAGTCAGTTGCATATAACAGCCAAATCCTCCTTATTTAAAGCCAGCTATGTTAGTTCATTTCAAATGTTGGAAGAACTGGGAAACATATTTACTCTGAACACGTAAAAGATATAACTTAAATATTGAATTTAATATAGTTAAGCATGGCAAATATATTCCCACATGAAATATTTCATAAGAAAAATGTTAACTTTCCAAATTAGATACTTCCATGAGAACCGTGTATTTATTTAAAAAAAAAAAGGCAGAAAACATAAAATTCTCAGTCTTTAGTCTACCAAGATAATTTTATAGCTTTTTACTAAATGCAATCTAATGTTCTTTACCTTTTCAAGCCAATTACTTCCTCCTTTCCTGATACTCTCCCTTGTTTCTACCCAACAATCCAGTTTTTTGGCAAGTTTCCCTCTTCACTTTTGTGCTGTTATTGAGCTTCTCGCCTTGACAATCTCTGTAAACAGAAAGTACTTCCTCTAGTTGCATTTCAAGATCACTGCTCTTGACAATCACATTCCTCAAAAATCTTTAGAATATGTTCAGAACAGAAGTAAATCTTTTCCGCTTAAAGAAACTCAGTAGGTTTCTGGTGAATTGTATGTCACTTTGATCTTTAACATCAGAAGAAGAAACAAAATGGCAAATCACTCAATTATAGTCCTTAGGAATCACAGAATCATAGGATGTGTGAGGTCAGAAGGGACCACATCTGGTCATCTGATCCAACCTCCCTGCTCAAGCAGGGCCATCCCAGAGCACATGGCA
>VZTH01012275.1:7833-31022 GCA_013397815.1 Aleadryas rufinucha
GGGAGTTCTGTACCCTCCTGCACGGTACCACAGACGGTGCATGCAGGTTTGGCTTTGCTCTCTCGGCATTGTCCCTGCCCCAGGGCCCAGCCGTGCCCAGCCCGGAGCTGCTGCGTGGGCACAGCCCCTTTGGAGCAAGGAGTGGGGCTGGAGCAGGGCTCAGCTCCTGCTCCCTGCCCACTGGGACAGCAGGGCTGAGTCCAACCTCCTGCCCTGGGCAAAGGGCAGGGGCACGGCCCAGACACCAGCACATTAAACCAGGGTCATTCAGTAGCTGCAATTTCCAGTTACTAATTATTGCTGTAAAGCTTCTGAACTCAGTGGCGTTCCTTGCACCTATGGCCTCCTCACTTCTTGCTGGTAAGTGAAAGAATTAAGGGGTTGTTCATATCCACATGGAGATTAGGAAACTATGATCCTTTTGTCAGTTCCTCTGATGATCTCTGGACATTGGCAAAGGATTAGTCAGGTTTTGGAGATGTGTAAGGCAGAAAGAAACATCAGCAGATGTGTAGGAAACACTGCAAGGAAGATTCAGACACAGATACACAGCCTAGAGGTTGAGCACCCATGTTCTGCTTTATTCCAGCTCATTCTCCCTCTGGGACAGCTCAGTTGAACTATGTCAGCAATTTAACATTCCCTGCTGTGCCCAGGACTTGCTTTCCTGAAGTTCAGTTCTGCCATGGGACTTCATTGAGGACATGAACTCCGGGTCCTTGGATTTCAGTCACAAGGACGCAGTAGAAAAACACAAGAGGAGATGAAATCACCAGTGGTATTGATGTTGGCCTGCTGTCACTTAGCAGGAGACAAGACAAAAAGGCTCAAAGAAGCTCCATCTTTTTCCCCAGAGACAAGAATGGAAACAGGGCGAAGCACTGACCGCTTTGTACGGTGCCCCGAATCTCCCCAAAGCAGAGTCTCAATGCTGTCGAGTACAGGAAACCACGGGGCCATGGAGATGGTAACTGCTCTGAGGCACATTTCACTTGAATGGAAACCAAAGGGTTCTTGAAGGCAGAGCAATGCCATAGGAACCAACAATTCCTTCTTTTTGCAAGTGCCTGCAATGGCTTGGTGGCCCAGATATCCCCTGCTGCTACATGAGAGTGTGGTGGGGAAGGAGATCCCCAAGCAGAGCAAGAAAGGAGGCATCAGGCTGGGCACACGTGTCCCTGGCAGTGGGATGGGTCAGCAGTGACATCACTGGAGACACAGCACGAGGCTGTGGGACAAAGGTTCTTTGGGAATATCCTGGTTTCTGTAGGATGCAGCTTTCTTTTCACAGAGGCTGGCTCGTGGGGCTGCATGCTGCAGCTGGAATGAGACAGCCTGGGATTTGTAACTTCAAAGGGAAAATCAGACACACCTCGTGGATGACAGGAGGGATGATGACACAAAGGTATCACAGCAAGGGCAGTGTTGCTGCCTCAGTGACACCCACATCTTCCAACCTGCAATCTATGACTTCAGTTCCTGTGCTCATGTTGGGTGTTGTTACTTCTTTTGCTCCTCATAGAGTCATCCAGCCCTGTGTGGCCCTTTCTCCTTTCTCAGAACCAGGCAAACAATAAACCTCCAGCAAAGACAGTGTGCCCTCACAACCTCTCAGCCTGGACTAGGAGATCACTTAACCCGTCTAAATGGGATTCTTGGAAGCATTTAGCAGTCCATGAACCAAGAAGGGGTTCTTGTAAAACCAGCCTTTGTTTTTTACTATGCAAATGTGGTTTTTTAAGGAAACACAACATTTTTGGGGCAAGAAATGATGTAAATATTGGCTGACAGTGTCATAGCATCGAATCTATGCAGGTATTGGCTGCACTGAAGAGTCTGCTGTGTCTGTGCTAATAGAAGAGGATATTGTTCCTTTTCCTGTCCCCATGCAAGTGGCAGGAGTAATGCTCCACTGCAACCAGGGAAATCACACCAGTGTTGTTGGACATGGTCAGAACAGCATGTATGAAATGTAAATAGATTTAATTTTGATGTCATGATAGTTGATGTGATAATGCTCTCTGATACTGAACCATGAAGCTCAAGTTTGAGAAACAGATTCAAGAATAGGCTTTGTTTCAGAAAAGTGACACCTGTGACTTTAAAAAAAGAGAAAATCATGGATCCTTGGGTTGATCAGCATAAAAGATCTTTGGATCAAAGTCAAGTTTAGATTAGGATCAAACCAATGACATGCTCAAGTGCCAAAGGCTGGACAAGACCTGGCTCTGGAGAGGTTGGAGGGTGGCACCCTGGCGAGGTCAGTAGTGCTTTGGGAACACCCACTCGCTTTGGCCGAAGGGCCTGGAGGTCACTCACCCTCAGGTCAGACCGTGACCCTTCTCTCTTGAGAGCCAACCCAAGCTGAGCCGAGTTAAACCACAGCTCAGTGTCACAGCTCCTCGTTTCTGCAACTGTTCTTGGTAAACGTAAATTTCCCGTGGATCTGTTTCTCAGTCCCACCACAAAGTGGCACTGCAGCAATTGCCATCCATTCCCGAGGAAGAACAGGCGACACTTCCTTGCACTTGTGTGAGCCATTTGGACGGGAGTTTTCCTGCCTCATTTCCATTGCAAAAACCTCTTGCATAATTTCTGCTTAGTCCTTCTCCCAACTTCTGGCTAAACGGAACTAACAAAAAGCAAAATGATCTATTTGCTTTAGCAGAAACACGAAGTATCAGAGGCACCAGTTGAAGGGAAACAGCTCAGGGAGAAAACCAAGAACAGAGAGAGTCCTTCAAAATCTCAAGCACTTTCTTCCTCTGAAGACTGAATGGCTTGGGCCCACTGAAACTCTTGAAAAGATCCCTATTAATGTTAGTGTCAGATAAAGCTGTATATAATGATATATATTTTATTTCTATAATGATACCTTTGTTCTCATTCCTCTCCAGTTTCAAGGCTGTGATCGAGCTGTCTGCCGCCAGCAGTCCCAGGTTTGTGGCAGTTTGGAGCCAAGGGCACATCCCTGGGGAATTTAGCCCCTTGCAGCTCTCCTCACAGCGGCCAGCTCCCCCTCCTGCATGCAGACACAGCCAGGATTATCTTTCTGGCTGGGCTCACACCGCTGCCTTCCCTACTGTGGATAGCTGGAGACAGAGCTGGCTGTGGCAGTCCTGCCCGGGCAGCTGGCAGACCTTCCCTGCCAGCCTGCAGTTACCATCTCCCTCTCATCGCAGGGCTGGTTTGGGATGATTTGTTGCCACTGCTGCTGCTGCTCTCAGCAGCTGCCAGCCCTGCCTGGGAGCTGGAGCCAGCTCTCCTCGTGGTGTGGTGCCATCAGGGCTTGGCCTGGGGACCCCAGCCAGGCAAAGTCGTGCTCCCAGACCTAATCCCTCTGCAGTCACCAGGAAACATCCCCCGACTGGGGGGGAAGCAATGGAGTGAGAGCTAAAGGAACTAACAAGGGGATGGAGAAAAGGGATGGAAAGGGGAAGCCAGACGCTCTTGGGAAACTCTTACTACTGGAAATGATCTAAAATTAGTGTGAGACTGAGAGAATGAAGGAACCAACAGAGCTCATCAACACAGTGCCACAGATTTCATGCCACATCACATTCTTCTGATGTGCCAGCTTGCTCTGAACAATATGAGCTCATCTTTGAATTCATCTGGGGTGCAGCACATCAAAATGGCCCAAGTGTTTGAGAGAGAAGATGCCTTGTGTGGGCTCCCCCTCCCATGCTGCAGTGGGAATACAGAGACACAAACGGAGCCATGTCGGTGTGAATGAGTCCTAAGCTGGAAACCAAAAGGGCCAATAACCAGGAAAGGGAGAGAGGGAAGCAGACTGTCACTTCTGAGGTCTCTCAGGCAAGAGCAGCACCATTGCATGTTGCACCTATTTCATTCTGTCAGACATGGACACCACTGCACTACATAAAATCAAGTAATTGATGAGCCAAATAGATCTATTCCTTGGCAGGTGTTTTGCCATCCTGGGTTTTTGTGTGAAATTCAGGGTCTGTAGAGCCAAGCAAACCTTAAACCTTCTGCTCTTCACCAACCTGCCTCCTTCCACACCAGCCTTCTTTTGGTTAGAGAAGCAGGGAGGGAACTGTGGCTCCTGGGGGCCTTCCCTCAGCACCCAGCACATGCTGACTTTTGGAATGTCTCGTGTGTAACTACCAACCTTTGCCTCCCAAACAGGGAAGATATTCCATGGTTCTACAGCTCTATGTCCTCTGAAATTCTTGCAGTTGGAAGTGCAAAAAAATGCAAAGAGCTTCTGGAACTGAATGGGATCAGCTGGTGCTGGGGAAGGGGAGCTGGGAGTAGCACCCATGGGAACAGAGCCCTCTCCACCAGCAGCTGGTTCTGCCATGACCTGCCCGAGGCTGGTGTCCTGCAGGACAAGAACAGGAAGAGATGATTTCTGTTCCACCTTCTCTTGCCAGCCTGGAGATTAGCCCTGAAGCTTAACTCAGGCTGTGTCAGATCAGTCTGGAGCGGGCTGTGCCATCTCTTGGTAACAGAAGGGAGATGGGACCAGACACTGGACGGACTGGGGAAGAGGTGCCAGAGCAAACACACATCAGGGAACAATCCCTGTGCCCCAGTGCCACATGCTCAGAGGCTGGGACACTGCAATGGCTCAAGGCCTGACACTGCACTCACGAGGCTTTTGGGTGATGCTGGTAAGAACAAGGGATGTTGGGGTCCTTCTCTTGGTGCACTTTGGGGGTGATTCTGCATGTGACAGTCCAGCAGCCAAGGTGCTGTCAGACCAGTGCAGCAGGGAAAAACTTCCAGACACTCTGGGCAAGTGGAGGCAGCAGGGACAGAGCCCTGGCGAGCTCAGGGGAGGAGATGAGAAAGGGAACAGGAGCTTTGGGGAAGCTCTGAGCTGACATCAAAAGCTGCTGTCACTCAGTATGCTTCAAAGCTATTGGTGTTCACTTAGTTTTTAATTGGAATGAAAAAGGCAATGTTATTTTTGCTTGCTATTGCTTTGTTATACTTGCCATCTAACTTGATTCATGGTAATCCTCTTACCACAGCCATCTGCCAATTTGCAGTCAATTACTCAGACATGCTGAGCCCCTCTGGTTGCACCAGAATATTAATCTGAAGCACCTTGCCTGCTTCCCATCCATCCCAGCAGTGTGTGCCCTTCCCTGTCACTGCTCAACAGATCCCAACATGGATCAAAACTGGACAAGGCTTTGCTTTTCATGTATCAAGAATGTTTTATCCTTCCAATCTCAGTAATTAAGCAGATCTTGGCATATATTATTCTGATTTTTCAACTGAGGTTAAATGTATTTTTAGATACCACATATTCTACATTTCTGTAAATGTGCATCCTTTTGCCTTATTTGTTTTCTCCGCATCATTACAGAGCAAGATGGATGTCCAAAGCTTTCAAGACAAAAATGAATAGTGCTCTGGATGTTTAAACTCAATTTACTGTCCAGACAGTTAATGAACATGCAGATCCACTCTTAAAGTTCAGGACCACCTGTGTCTTTGTCATTTGGAGAGACAGGATAGGACTTACATCACTGGAGGAGTGGGAAAGGGCTTTTCTGGTCATGTTTTTGTCATCAGCAGTTGAAGGCAGTTGGGAATTGCATGAACCTTCTAAAGAAAAGTTTTCTCATGTCAAAACATGGCTCAGACTTTGCTGCTGCTGAAGCCAATGGATTCCACATGAAGGGGCTGTCAGAGCTGGAGTGGTGAGGGCTGCCCTGTGCAGCAGGGAGCCAAGAGCAGGGCTGACATCTGGGGCTGAGCTGGGAGGGGCCAGCAAACTCGTACTGGAAGATCTGCCTGCATTCCTGCAGAGCCAGAAAACAAGGACAGCTGTGATCCAGGGCCTCGGGCCTGCAGAGCACACATCCACCTCTCTCGGTTTAGCTTTTGGATTGAAACTGTTTTGGTGGTGCAAAACAGACTGGCTTGGTCCTCAGGCACCACTGAAACTCCAGTGACAGTGGAATAAACCCATCCTCAGCTACGTTCCCAGTCCAGCCTGCACAAAGGAGGGCTTGGGCATCCAAAGGGAGCAGGCAGCTCTGGCCCAGCATGTAGGGTAAACTGGAGTCACTGGTTATGTGTTTGTGTGTTGTTCCAGTGACGAGTGATTCCTGTTCCAGGCACTATCCAGAGATGCTGCCTGAGACAGGGAGGTGGGACTAATCCTTAGCAGCCTCCCACCTGCTCTGGCCAGGGAGCTGTATTCCCAAAAGCGTTCCACCCCTAATGAAGCCATTGCTAACCCCGAGCAAATCAAACGGAGCAGGCAGGAGTGCCCAAGAGGCTGAGCAGGAGCTGCTGCCCAGCTTTAGTTCAGGAGGGGATTACTGACACATCAGGGCTGCCTAAATGGCTTAACAGGCCCAAGGCCACACAGCTCTCCTGCTCCTCGGAACGCTCCGAGTCCTACACAGAAGCACCTTGTGGGACTGTCAGGGTCAGGGGGGATAAAGGAAACAGCACATTTCAGCTGGTTTATTTAAATGCTCTTTGTCCTCCTCTGAGACACATGCAGGCTAACTTCAGCTGAAGACAGATCTCTCATCCAAATGCTGCTCCAGATAACATGAAGCCGTTATATTTACCTGCCATGAGCCTAAACAAGGGAACAGTCTTAAAATGCCATGTCTGCATGCCTGCAATTGGGACTTAAACATGTTAACTTTAAATACAGAAACAAGGCACAAAGTTTGAAGCTGCTGCCTTAGTCTAATGACAGCCTTCCCTAAAGAAGCCTCCCAGAGCCCCGAGAGGTGACACCTCAGGGGGCAGCTGGCCCAGGTCAGGCTGTCTGTGACCTGCTGCTCACGAAGCTGCTCAGAAGTGAGCTGGCTGCAAAGCCAAGTGCCACATACAGACGATATGGTAACCACGTAGCAGACAATTAACACTAACACAGACACAGAAAGTTCACGTCCTCAGTTGCCAGAGGCTCCCCACACATTAAAGAGGAAACAGAGTGGACCTTACAGCCACTCTGCCCCATTTTTGGTGGAGCTGTGGTCTGGACATGGTGGTTCCTGTGCATAGGGAAACAACCTGTGCTTTGAGAACCTGCTCTGGGTTCCTCAGGCTCACAGAACTCATGTACCTAAACTTTAAATGAGCCTTTCTGGATGGGAAAGAGAAAGAAAAAACTGTATTTGTCATCAAATTAACATTAATCTCCAAATCCAAATTGCCAACAAAATATTTTGGAATGACTCTTCAGTGACAATTGAATGTCCCTGGGGAATGAGGTATTCAGTTTGCTGAGTGACACATGAGGCTCTGTCATAACAATATCTGGAATAACAATTGCTGTCATGTTGGCCATAAAAAACCACTAAACACAGGAGGAAAAGCCCAGTGAATTTCTAGAAGACTTGACCATCTGACTTTTCATTTCTCCACCTGTAACATGGTGTCCCCAGGAAACCCAGATTTTGCAAGTAGCTCATTTTACCAGAGAAACAGCCTGCCACCATGAAATGCACTGTTCATTAAATGTCTTCATCAGTGCTCAGTGAAATCAAAGACAGAATTCCCACTGACTCCAGTGGACAGGATCATGCTCCACAGCCTGATCCGAAGACAACAAAAGCCAAGAGAAGGCACTTATTGATTTCAGCAGACTTCAGGTCAGGTCAGGATCTCAGCCATTCATCACTGCACATAAAGGAGTTCTGCTATTAAAATGGAAATGAAATATCTTCCCCCTGTATTATCAGGGGGAAGTCATGGCATAATTGATGAAAAGACAAGTCAGAAAAATTATGTTGTCTTTCAGTGAGGAGGAATGTTATCTTGGAAACCAAAACTCCAACATGAAACATCCATGAGCAAAGCGCTTGAAAAGAAACTCGATACTAATCATATGCTACAGAGAAACAGCAATAAAGACCAGCCCCCTCCTTGCTGACTCAGATAGGAAGCTGTGGTGAGGATGCTGCAGTATTATTTATTTCATGTTTAACTGCCAGAGTAGAGTAGGTAGAGTTGTCACCTAAATAAGCATCTTCAAGCAACTGTCTGTCTCTGCACTCAAGTGCTTTGTTGGAGGAATGGCTGAATAATTAATTCCAGAACCAGAGGTACCACAGTGTGAAAGGAGCTACAGTAGGAAGAATGAAGAGCTAGGTAATGAGCAGGAATACGGGGCTACATCTCAGCACTTCACTTTTTCTTATATTGTATCTTCTATCATATTTTATCAAATATAATAAAAATTTTAACTTATCCTATAGCTTTTCATAAAGCTGTAATGTATAATGTAATATGGACTCTAACTTAGTCACAAAGGGGAGGGACTCCCCTCAAATCTACAGCATTTGCCCCTCGACAATACTGCTGTGTTTGCAGCTCCATGTCCACCACCCCCAGTCACTGATGTCCAGGTGACTGGGGCATCAAATCATGGAGGTTTTAAAAGGAACCAGCACAGAAAACTAATTTCTCACCAAAATTATTTGGTACTGTGAACTTGTGCTCTTTAGTTGTTATGAAGGTAAACCTTTTGTCAGTGTCCTGTCAGATCTGGGGTAGGACTGTGAGAGGCAAACCCTGCACTGCTGTTACTGTGCCAGGCTCAGCCTGTCTCATTTTGGGGTATTCTCATTCTAACGGGGCCCAAATGCACCTGCAGATCCATCACATCAAAAGCCACATTCTGATCCATGGCCAGGGCACACAGCTCTCCACAAAAACATGCACTCCCTGCCCTCTTCACATGGCGACACATTGACAGAGCCATGAGAGAGAGGCAGCAGAAGTGCTGCTGAAGCTGCTCTGCCTGACCAGCACAGACCACAGACAGGAGCTCGCAGCTAATGGAGAAGTTCATTAGCAACAGGAACTGGGTTAGATTAATTTCTTCATAACACTGATTGACTTGGACAGCACATTTCACTAGCATTTATGCTGCAGGGAAACATAATTATGATTTCCCTGAGTGACAGGATAAGATGACACAAAACATGTAATCAAATTTTGAAAGGGCAAATTAATCCTGTAATTGTTTGATAATTTCTTGCCAGTGTTATTCAAGCTGTTCCATATATCCAACGAAATGAAGATCTGAAGTTGCATCAATAAACACCGTTCACAGGACATTCTTGCATTTCATATATCACTGTTTCCAGTCCTTGCAAATGATAACCTGGAGCTGTAGATGGCTGGTTCTGAGTGTCCCTGCCGTGAACTTGGCCTGGGTTTGCTGCCATGGAAATAGTCACCTGCCAGACGCTGTCTCAGATGCCCCAGGGCAGCCTTCTGATGCGCTCTGTGCTACCGAAGCCTTCCCTCCACTACAGCCTCTGTGTGTTTGGCTCTGACATTGATTAAAGGCACAGCTTTGTCACAGTTTGGCAGCAGAAGGGACTCCTGATTCTTAGAGCTGAAGGTATTTTCCACCAAGTGGCTCAGAGGAGGATGTGGCTGAGTGGCAGAGGTTCAGACACACACATCCTCTCATGGTGCAGACAGACGCGTCTCCTCACTGCTTTGATTTGTAACAAAAGCATTTGCGACTGTAGGAGAGGGATGAAGAGAAACCTAAATGCAGGCAGGATTTAAGAAGCTTTGAGGGCACAAACCAGCACATGGTTCTCACTGTGCACTGGGGAAGGATGGCTGCAGAGAGAGCTTTCTGCTACAGCCCTTGTCCTACACACATTAAACCCAGTCCATATCATCATCAAAGAGGAGATGAGAGACACCGGCCATGACAAACTCCCTGGACTGTTTGTTATGGCCTGAGCTGCACACAGCGGTGGTTCTCCTTCGGCTGTGGTTCAGTTCTAATGCAAAATGAGCATTTATGAAAGACAACTACAGAATAATTGATCAGGGTAATGTCTCCAAGGGCAATTCACGCCTGATGGCAGATGTCGGGTCAGACTGGCCCCAGCTGAGGCAGAACAAAGCCAGCAGAGATGCCTGGAGGAGGCAGCCGTGGCTGAGGGCTCCTTTTGTGCCGACTCTGCCCACCTGCTCTGGGATCCAGGGGCACAGCCGGGGGCCCTGGGGAGCCGGGAGAGCCGGGCAGGGCTGGGCAGGAGCAGCACCGTCACCCGTGTCCCTGCTGGGGCAGCGCTGGGCAGGAGCAGCACCTTCACCCGTGTCCCTGCTGGGGCAGCGCTGGGCAGGAGCAGCACCTTCACCCGTGTCCCTGCTGGGGCGGGGCAGGGCAGGAGCAGCACCTTCACCCGTGTCCCTGCTGGGGCAGCGCTGGGCAGGAGCAGCACCTTCACCCGTGTCCCTGCTGGGGCAGCGCTGGGCAGGAGCAGCACCTTCACCCGTGTCCCTGCTGGGGCAGGGCTGGGCAGGAGCAGCACCTTCACCCGTGTCCCTGCTGGGGCAGCGGCCCGCGGCTCAGACCCCCTGTCCGGGCTGCTCCCTGCAGCCCCAGCGCTGGGAACCTGTGCCAGTGCATCCCAGGATCTCTGTGGTCCTGCACACACCTGCAGAGTGCTGCTGAGCCCCTGCTTGGATGAGTATTTACATGCTGCTCTAAAAATCTTGACTCTGGGTTTCGTTAGTTTTCCATTTAAGAAGTAAAACACCCTAAAATGCCTGTGAACTCTGCATGTAGCACCCAGACTCAGAGCAGCTCTATGTGATGGTGACTGAAAAACTGTCCAGATCTCAAGGGTTTGGTATTTCTGACCTGGTAAAATGAAGATTTTCTTGCATTAATTCTGAAGAGATCTTTCTGGATGAAACTGAAATTCTATGTGAACATGATGAGTTACACACTTCCAAGTACAGATCTGTCTGGATCCTTGAGGCTGACCTTATGGTCATCATGGATTGCAGGTGATTAATATGCAAACTTCCTAATTCTGCTTTGAAAAGCCATCACAGGAATCATGTGCTATAGAATATATAATGATTTATTTAGTCCCTCAAGTTCTTTATGTATGTGAGCCAATGGAAGATGGAAGAGAAGATTCCATAGTATGAATGGGCTAAATAAAACGTAAATTGATTTTATTAAATAAAAAAATAAAATGTGGTGTGCTTCTTGGATGAATGTATGATTCTCATTAACGTTGCAATAATAATAAATTAATTCCAGGCAGAGCTAGACAATGGCTGGAGAGGGGGATGTGGAGATGAGGCTGAGGCAGAGCTGGCAGCCCTTCCTCCTCCCAGGAAACCATCTCTGGATGTGAGTGAATTTAAAATCAGAACAGGCAGATAATGCAGGTGCACCCAAAGATTTCTGCCCTCTCAACAGAGACTGTTTTCTCCAATCCACAGATTCTCTCCCACCAAAGACTTTTCTTCTCTGGCAGATGTTGAGCAGATGTTTTTTATTGTAAACAGATGGGAAAGATTTTTCAATTAACAATTATTCAAAGTAACAAAGAGGCCTGTTGCCTAATTTAGAGATGATATTGAAATAATATTTATGTATATTAAAAATATCATTACGATAACATTATTATCAATCTGGATGATATTAAAATTATCACTCTATTTGTCATATTTGAAATGTTATCCTATTCCAGTCCAACCCAAGAGACTGGACCTGTCTCTTGGGTTGGACCTATCTGGAGTAGACTGGAGGTGCAGATTCTAAAGGCATCCCACCACTCTGATCTACAATTTCAGCTTCTGCGGGAGGGTCTGTGAGGCAGCACAGCCAATAAACTGCATTTTCAGCACCACTGCCTACAGTAATCAATATTAATTACATAAAATTTTTGAATTTATTTTAATAAGCACTGACTTGAGTGTGAAGAAGAGAGAGAGAGAAGAGAAAAGGTCACAAAACAATTAGAAAATGCCAGTCAAGAGGGAACTCCCTGTACCTTGTTGAGGTTACCCAAGACACTCACAAGGTCATAGTGAAGGAAGCCAGAATTATCCAGTTAGAAAAATTCAAATGTTCTAAGTTTTCTTCGCGTTGCCTCTTTCAAACATGTTAAATCTCAAGATCACATTGGTCTAACACTAAATGAAGCCTTTGTTTGTCCATTGACCTTGGTGATGGAGTGAAGAAAGACAATGGCTTTTCTAGCAGCAGTGGTACTTCTATTTTACCTGCACAATCCCCAAATAGCTCAGTGATTCTATAGAGCTTATCCTACAGCACTGCCTTTTTCAAGCTTCTCCACAGAAAATCTTCCATCTTACAAAACAACCCTCCGACCTGGATAACACTCAGAAGGATGAAGAACTAAAGCTTGTTCAGAAGCTGAATCAATAACAGGGGATTAATTTTACTTTCAGCTTTACCATTCTTGCAACTGTTATTGTTTGGGATATTTTGAAGAGGGGGGAAGAAAAAGGTGGTACATTTCCCTGTAACCCCTTCACTGACACTCCTGTTACCATCATTCAATTATTTCAGTACTGCTGAAGCCCTGTAAGGTTTTTACAGGCATTGAAAATTCCGTGTATTCTCCCTCCCCCCAGTCACTAGTGGGAGCAAGAGCTTTGTGTGAGCAAAGGAAATCACAGAAAGGGACCAATCGTTCAGTGCCCGACCATTCCCATCGGTGCCTCCGGCAACTGCACTTGTTTGATTTTCAGCAGATTTCTTTTTCAAATTGTAAAACAAGAACAGATTTTCCTCTTAATTCCTGTTTGATTGCAGAGGGAATTCGTGTCAAAGGATATTCCTGGAGATTCAAATGAGCTGTTAGAAATGATGTCTCCTAAAGTGTTTAGAAAACATACAAACAATGTGCATTCTTTGGGATTCTTTGTCAGGGCAGATGCAACAATAGACCTCAGGAAAGATGAGCAGATGTTATTCTGCACACTCTTCATTTCAGAGGCTTTAGAAATTCATGAGGTCTTTTGTAGGTTTTATGAATCTTCTATTAACAGTGCAGCTGTTCCATTCAGAACCCAAACTTGTCTTCAGACGTTTACTTGCATCTGCAGATGTCAAAGGAATGGCCATATTTGACAGGTTTGCAAGATATTCTCTCCAAAGGCACCCAGGCACCAGGCAGTGCCTCTGTGCCTTTCCTTCCTCCCATGCCCTGGATTCTGCTGTTCCATGGCTGGAATCCTTTGGTAATTCAGTGTTGCATTGCCTCCATCCCTTTGACGTAGAGATCTCAAAACCAATTCGACTTTCTCAGAATATTTCCACTTTCTGTGTGGGCAGCATTATGATTATTCTCCAATTTTATGAAAATAACCACTGAAGCTGTCAACAACAGCGCAGAAACTCATGTACTGCCACACACGAGTGTGTTCTCATTACATTCTGGTCAGGCAAGGCAAATCACATTGCAGATGGTTTCACTGGAAAACGTGGATTTGATCAGCAAACGCACGGTGCTGAAGCTGACTGGACTGCTCAGAGCCAAGCTGTTTTACACCAACCCTCCTCTGACAGAGCCACCATCCCTTCTGGGTTGTGAATGTCCAGATGGAATATTTAGATCTTTGCTCATTCTGCATTTTTGTTGTCTCACCTTGCATTCACTTTAAGTTCACTGACTGGTTTATTTAGATCTTTATTCTCCTGCTAACCTTGAAAAATGTTGCTTACCCTTATTCACGTAGTAGCTGCTGTAGCAATTGGATGGTCCCCAGAAGAAAAACAGACATTTTCAACATTGTGCTTGGCTCCTCTCCAAAGGTAGGACAGTACCTCACAAGCTTCTGTTTCTGCTCTATGGCTTGAAAACACCCTTCAGTGGCCTGTAGTGTTCCCTGAAGGTGGCCAGTCGTCCCTCTGGATGCATCAGAGGGGTCATTCATCCAGCACAGGAACCACACAACAGAATTCCTTTGGCACATGGTAGTATCAGTTTACTTTAACAACAGTAACATCTACAGAACCAAAAATATTTACAGTTTGCATCCAGTGTATTTATTCCTCAAATGAGAACTTCTCTGCCATTTGTGCTAAGTACTGGCAGTAGTAGTGTACAGCTAAGTGCTCACTAATAAGTGTGAACTGAATTCCTGAGCACAGAAGAGAGATGGAAGAAAACCCTCAATTCACTTAACAGGAAGAGTTCCTTTCAGAAAACTGTGGTGAGGTGAAACAGGCTTGGTTTTGCCATGAAAGACAGAATGACAGTGCTTCACTTGAAGTAAGAGCAGAAGTAATGCTGTAATTACTGGCCTGTGGCAGCACTGAAGTCTGTGGAGAGCATCAAACTTGGGATGGGGTTAAGGTGATCTCAGTTCAAAGGAGGGACAGACCCTCAGGATAGAATGTGCCACAGAGCAATTAAAACAGAGGTTGAGCAGGTCCTGACAATTTGAATGTACAGACAAAAGCACCGAGTGTCAGTGAATGAGAAATCTCACCCTGAACTTCCCCAGCAACCTGACTTTTCCTGGAATTAAAAACCAGGGCAGCAAGTGCACAGAGGAAGCCCTGGTTCCTGTGCCTCCCGGAGAAGGAAGCTTGGTCAGCCTGATGATTAAAAATAGAAGAAAGAAGCAGAAAAACAGAAAAAGAACATGAGCTGGGGCTTCAGCTGGGGCCTGATCGAAGCGCTGAACTGAGTCTGGGGGCTGTCAGAGGGCAGATCCCCTCTCCCTTCCTTCCTGCCCCCAGTGAGTCAGAGGTGATTCCCACCCCGTGCCACTCTCCCACCTTGCCATCCCACAGGGGGTTGTTTTTGCTGCAGTGAGTTATCCATTAAAAATCAGGAGAAGCCGAGCTGCTCTGCAGGGAGGTGACACTGCAGGTCACAGCTACCCCTGTGCAGCCTCAGCTCTGCTTTCAGCTTGTCACAAGGATCCCTGTGCAGAGCCCACTGAGGACACGATGTCCCAACAAGCACCGCAGCTACAGCGATCCAGAGCAAATGTGCTACAGCAATGAGAGGAAATCTGACAACTAATACTTCCTCTTTTCCTAGATCTTCTACCCAGAGGAGCAAGCTGCCAGGTGGCATGTTGGACTGCATTCCAGCCGGGAATAGACTGACATGCTGCTATTTTGTGTTTCCCTGAATCCTGATGGATACTAGCTGAAATGGTAACTGTTCTGATTAACATTCACTTCATGATTACAGAATAAAGGAAAACAGCTTTTCTTTCTCCTCTAAAGACAGTCCCTTCTCATTAGAGTTTGGGATGTCCATATGTTTTCCAAACTCAGGCTGCAGCCCTGCATATGGAATTACCGGTAATAGCTTTTACATCTAATTATTCGAAGATACTTAGGCTAATGAAATTATTTTGAAGAGATATCCAGAGTTTGCCAGAGATATCTGACTGTGTCACTGAGGTGGGAGATGA
This sequence comes from Aleadryas rufinucha, assembly GCA_013397815.1. Taxonomy (NCBI): domain Eukaryota; kingdom Metazoa; phylum Chordata; class Aves; order Passeriformes; genus Aleadryas; species Aleadryas rufinucha. Next base: position 23,023 of record VZTH01012275.1, read on the forward strand.
ACAGCTGAGCTGCCTCCTGGCGGGTCCCATGTAGAGACCAGGAATTTGAGGAATGACACAAGTAATGGTTTTTAGTGATCAGAAATTTGTAACAGCTTTTGTGCACTTCTGGGCCCCTTTCCTTTACATGCCACCATCACCAAACACTCTGCAGCACTTGGAGGGGACAGAGTAAATACGTGGGCTTTCTCTTAAATCCTGAACGTGAGGAAATGCTTCCAGAGCTCAGGATGAGCAGGAATGGGAGACAGAGCTGGTGCTCTCCTGCCGATCTACACTTGCTCCCTACCTCCTCGGCCCTGATGTGGCTGACACACTCCTGTCTGTAACTGCTTCTTCCAGACATTCCCAGAAGTTCAGTGCTTGGAAAGAGAGTGGTACTAGAGAAGCTGAGACTCTCTGTCTTCAAATACACTGGAAAATATCTCACAGACATTCCTCTCTGGATGCAGAACGGGACCCAGCACGGATTATTCTGTTGTGTGTGTGCAACTCTTGAATTTGCAATATGATTTAAAGGAAAATCTGAAGGCATCTCCAGGCAATAAAAGGATACTATTCCATAAAATGGGCTGGCAATATTTCAGTGACAATATAAGGAAGTTAATATCACCAAGAGGTTACACATTCAGCCTCTGACCCAAGTGAAAGTGCCAGTATTCGATGAGAACACCACAAGCAGAAAGCTGTCAGCCAATCTATCACCAAAACAAGCAGCAACCACATCAGGCTACTTTTAAAATATCAGGGCCCCTTAAAAACAGTCTCCCAAATCCGAAGCCAACGAAGAAGAACCGCCCAGCTGAGGCAGTTCAGCTCCTGCAGCTGCGGCAGGCGAGCGCTGGCCGAAGCCCTGGCAATGAGTGCCCTGTGGTCCCCTCCTACCAGAGACAGATGCTGCCACTGCCTGCCTGGGGCAAGCAGGACAAGAGAAAAGGGAAATTAGGAATCTCAAAAATGCCTTTACTTGTATAAAAAACCCCAGGAAACTTTACCTTTGTGCTTCCAATGCTTATTTTTTCTTTCTAAGAATTAAACCCTTGATATACTAATGAAAGGCCTGAAAATGTTTGTAGCTTCAAAGGGTTTTGTCCTGACTTTATTTCGGTGTAATAAGTACTGGCAAAGCTACTCTATAATTTTGATTAAAAAAATAAATCTATAAATAAACAAGTGTGGTTGATGAAGTAAAACTGCTTTTCCAGCAGAGGCATACGCTCAACCACAGAATAATAAAGAAACAAAAGACTTGATCCAGAACTTTCCAAAACATGCTGTCATTGTGCCTAGGGGCTTCAGCTGCTGGCTCCAGTCCTCTTCCCTTTGCAGCCAGCTCCAGAGGAACTCCCCTCTCCAGTGCAATCAAACCCAGATTGACTGGTTTTTGGAAGGGATTTATTTTTATCGTTCCCTTTCATTTCAGGCATTTCCCCAGTGCCAGACTCCCCGTCTCTCCCAGCCGGCCCCAGAGGAAGGCCCTGTCCTGCCTGGGCTGGGCACAGGCTCTGCCCGGGATGGGAGCCACAGCTGCTGCTCCACACACTATTTTTAGATCCAACATTTTCTTGAGAAAACGCCTGAAGGATTCATTAAGGCGGCTGCTCCTCTCTGATCCATGCTGCCACATTGGACACAGCTGGAGCAGGTATCCTCAGAGAGTAGGGCTCCATCCAGTGTCTGCCGGATGAGTTACTGAAAGCTCTGCTTACATTTATAAATTAAACCTCAGAGACTGTGCTTGCACTCCGAAGGAGAGTCATACTCTCCAGCAATAGAACCAGTAGTAACAACTGGAACAGAATTCTCAGCACAGCTCTGGGCTGGTTTCCCTGACAGACAAACATCCTGGGCTGCTTCCAGCCCTTCCAGCCCTGTTTTCGTTCACACAAGGCTGGAGAGAGAACGTGACGCTGTTACGAGCAATAGGTGATCAGACATTTTCAAGACAAACCTTAGACCACGGTGACACTCTTAGGTTTGAATTGCTGGATTTTTTGGTAAAAGATGTCTTTTGATCTTATCAGACCCAGGATTTTATTCTGTTGCTTTAAACAAGTGAGTCTAAGGGTAAGGACGTGCACAGCATTGTTAAGCACAGCCGCCAGGTTCCTGCCTTCCCATGAAAAATACTCTTTGGCATTTTGGTATCTAAAAGCTTGTTTCTGGAGTGAATATTGGGATGTTCTAAACCACACTCCAATACAATCAGGTATGTTCTGGTCTGAAAACGCTGCTGTCAACAGATTAAAACTGAGTAAGTGTATTTATCTACATGAAAAATTGTCCTTTAATCTTAGTTCCACCCCGTAAAATGTAGGTTGCACCTAAAGCTGTTCTGTGCTGTTGGAATAGGTGAAAGGAGGCTCCTTTGTACTCATGTCTCATGCACAGAGCATTAGCACGTGCAATTAGGCGTGACATTTGGGTAAATATTGCTTGTGTTAACAGCCAAAGCACCCAGGAGGCAGCGATCAGCAGGCAGGGAAAGGAAGGGGAACAAAGCCCTGCTGAGGCAGAGTTTTGTGCTGGCGAAAGAAATACTCAAGTCTGTGGATTATCATTTTCACCTGCACCCAGACTAAATTCCTGATGTGTTGTCGGTTGTACTTACTTTCTATGAGTATTACTCTTCATATTCAGCATTAACCTGAATTCTCAGGCATCTTATAAAACCCCAGCTACTTCCTGCTTTTAATGTCCTGATTTTCTTAATTTCTATGTACAAAATACTCATATTCACCAATTTTATTTAACACTGAACAGTTCAGTACTAAAGAGGGGCTGATTGAAAGTATGCAGGGAGACAAAACAGAAATGCAAAACTAATACCTGTATCAAGAGATTTGCTGCTAGGCACCATTTTGGTTTAAAGGTTGTGCACTCTGACACCATCATTCCGTCACCAAGGGCTGGACTGTAATCCCTTCATGCTTGCTGGGAATTCACACCCTGGGGATTTTGTGCCATTAATTACAGTTGGGTTACTCAGCACCGAGGCTCTGGGCAGCGGCTGTGCTCAGATCTGGGTTACTGGGGCTCGGCTCTAAGGTCTTTTCAAAGAATAAAAGATACAGGTTGCAGTCAGTTCTGAGCTGAAAACTGCTTTAGTTTATCTTTAAAAGTGTCACAAAGAAAGAATATTTTATCTGCACATTAAGAAAAGGTCCAAACATTCCCCAGAGGTATCCAAATTACCCTGTGTATGAATGATCTGCTGTTTTGGTTGCTCAGGGTTTGTACTGTGAAACCAGAGGAGATTTGAGAATGAACAGTTTCAATGCCCTGTTCAGTGCTTCCAGAGCAGAGGCTGCTGCAGCTGTGGAGCCCGGCCATCGTGGCTCGGTCACCGGCTGAGGGTGGCCCAGGAAGCCCAGCCACTCCTTTCCAGTGGCCAGTTTGCAAAGCTGTGCTCATCCATACAAAGGACTGAGCTATTTTTTTCCTTTGTGGCCTCTGGATGTTTTGGGATAAGTTTTGAACATTTCGTATTGCATCCGTATTTATATTTTAAATAAAAATATGCAAAAGATTTTAAAATAAAACTTCTTGCTGGCTGCTGGAGATGATTAATTGTGTAAACACTGCAAATTGATAGACACTGGGCTTTCATTTTTCATTCTGGTCAGTCTTGCATAAACTTTGCTTTTAGCTTTGTTTTAATCAGTTATGAATTTGATCTTTTTTCTATTCATAAAAGTGAGCTCCAGTACCACCACCACCTTTAGCTCCAATTGCTGAGATGCCACACCATCACAGAGAAGGCTTGGTGTCAGAACACTTAAGTTCAATATATATTATCACATTCATAAAGTGTAGGTGTTTAAAAGTCATAAGCTTTTTTCCTGTTAAACCTGGCCTTTTGGATGAGGGGAGCAATGGGCACTGCAAGCTGGTCACGCTGATCAAGGCATCAACACCATCATTTCATGTCAGGGCTGAGGACACTGGGATGAACCTCCCTGGGAAGGGCACATGCATTTTCAAAATGCTGTTCTTGGGATCCTTCACCAAAGATTCTTAAAAAATCTGATCTGTCAGCAAGAAGATGAAATGTAAAACATTTATAACTCTTGCTTTTCACTTTAGAGAAAACTGTATCCAAAGGTGGAAGCAAACACAGAGCTATTGCCTTTCAGAGAAGTTGTTCCTACCAGCTTTCACATTGCAGAATCCTTAAGGGCCATTTGATGGACTTGCAATGGTGAATGAGTCTAGGATTGAGACATCATTTCACTTTATACCAAACTCCTGGTTATTGGCAGGTTTCACAAGTGTCTTGAATGAAATTTTTCCAAGCTCTCAGAGTGGGAGTAAAAGCCTCATTTTCTGCAAACACCTGAAGAAGTTCTTGCAGAGTTCCACCAAGCAGCCACGGGTAACACAAACTCCCTTTTCAGCCGGTTTGTCTCTGGTTAGAAACTCGCATGTGCAAACCTTGTCCATGGCACAGCTCCAGCACCATCTGCTCCCATGTCTCCAGAGCACAGGCAGCGAGGGGCTCTGACAACTGAGGCTGGAACATACGGAGTGTTTATAGCACGGAGTCACTGCACATGAGTAGGCCTTGAAGGAGGGTGAGATGGTTTGCACTGTCCTTTCACATCCATTTTAGTATTTTCTGATGTTTTGGTTGAGTATATTGGCTGATGACTTTAAAATTCAGCAAAAAGAAACGAATTCCTTGATGCTTGTCTAAAAAAACAACACACGTGTTTTCAAGCTTCCACTTTGTGTGGAAAAGGACAAACAGGGTAACAGAACTACTATTTTTAATGCTTGAATATGTACATCCAAATTATTTTGGTACAGGAAATAATTTGAAGAGTTACAGAACATTGGGGCTGTGCAGAATGGAGCTCTCCTGCCCTAGCTGTGGCTCTGCATTTAGCAAAGGGGTGGACTGTCTCTGCATGGACCCCTTGCTATGCAGGAATCCCACCACAGAGATCACTGCTGTGCACAGGAGGGAGCTCCGGAGCCACCCCCTGGGCAAGGCAAGGCAAGGCCAGCTGAGCTGCTCATTATCCTGGGGTAGCTGCCAGACACGTAAATCACAAATAAAGCACTCCCTGTCCCTTACCATGTGCTGAACTCGTGAGCCCAGCCCTGCCCTCCCAGACAAGAGCCATGGAAAATACGGATGATGCACGACAAACTACAGTCCTGCCTTGCTTGGCGCCCTACTGAAGGCCACGTCTGTTCCTGACCAACCACTCAAATACCACATTTAAGATCACGAGAGTGGGAGAACGCTCTTGATGTGAGAGAGATCCATTCTATTCACTCCTTCAGAGCTTCTTCCACAGCATTTTTCAGTTGTGACAAAAACATTGCTTGGATTCTCCCGGAAAACATATGACCTCCAATAGTAAAAGGGTTGTTTAGAGAAAGATGTTATTCCTACAGTGGCCATCAGTTGTTATAGATGGTGATTTCGCAGCACCTGGAGAAGGAACAAGGAAAGACAGCCAGCAGCTCTGGAGGAAAGTTGCAGCCAGGCAACGTGGCCAGCCCAGGGCAGATGTGGCACCTCTGTGAGCACCTGAGGGCTCAGAGGAAGCACTCATTTTCTCCACAAAACTTCTGTACCTGGCACACAGAGCTGCACTCCAAACAATGTGTGGCATCTGTTCTAGCAAGGAATTAGATACAAAAACAGGGAGAAAGTTGGGAACATGAACTACCTGTGTGTCTGCTCACTACTGCTGAGTTTGGCCAAACCTATTGGGAGCAGGGAGCAGTGAAAAACCTGTCAGTATTTACAAGCTTCTGGAACAGCTCCATTCTTTAATCATTTCTAAGCTCCAAGTAAGCAAGAAAGGACAAATGAACAGCTCTGACAACATTCTGACTGACAATGTGTTAACATTTTTAAAGCACTCCAAGGGCGCTTTCCAAAGAGGTTTTGGAAGGTGAAAGAAATGAACAGAATGCGGTGTGTGCAGCCAGCAGTACCGTGTGATGGCAGCTTCAGCGATTCTTCTGCAGTACTGAACATTCTTTGACTCGCAGAAACTCAAACAATCTGTCTCTGAAGAAATAGCTCCAGGATGTTGCGACAGGAAGGAAATGTACTGTGTAAATGCTGGAGCATCTCATGGAGCTGAGAGATGCTGTGCCTAAGGAAAACTGATTAGGAAACATTTAAGTGATACACGTGTCCAAAGAACAGGATCGATATGCTCTGAAACATAGAAAGCTGGTAAAGTTGAAATTACAACAAAACATACATCTGCCACCCTGTATCCATTGCAAAGTCACCTGATGTGACTCTATTTGCAGTGTGAGCCATGATGTAGCAAAGTACAATCACAAACAGGCCCTTCACTGGGCTCCAATATTAATTTTTATGTTTAATCCACCAGCATTGAATTCCAGAAATAACATCTTCCAGGGGCTGCCCAGGTTAATTCCTAAAGCAGAGTAGGAAGGAGCAAAGAGCAAGTGCTCCATGAGCAGTTCTGGGACTGGCCAAGGCCAGTCCTCGCTACATTCTAAGCAAGGAACAAAATTAAATGCACTTGAAAACTCAGTTTGACAGCTGTGAGCACTGCTCTGTGAATGCTGGAATGGGACCATTTTGTCCCTAAGGAAAATCCTGAGTTTCTTGTAGGTGTTGAACTGTAAATGTTGAAGCTGCATTGAGCAACGGTGTCCAATGAAAAGGGAATTTATCCACTCTAGGCACCAGCCAAAGCCTGTAATTTTTCCTCAGAAAATTCTGTATTGATAGCACTCACAAGAGCTTTCCCACGTCGATATTTTTGACAATGCTGCTTCTATTATCAGAATAAAAAACACACCCATTTTTGCTATTGTGAGTGTTGCAACTACAAATTTATTCTCTCTATTAAACTGTCAGTAACTTTTCACTGAAAATGTTCTCATCTTTTGGAATCTGGTTGCCTTCATCTGAGCTGAGAAATAAGGGAAAATGATCCATTTGAGCTGCCAGAAACCAGTAACTTGGTGAAAAGTTTTCATGCTGTATAACCAGTGATACATCTTCAAAATGCTCAGTTTACCACCACCCAAGGCATGTGCAGAGGATGGAGTTTTCTACTTCTGTTCTAGCACTATCCGCACATTTAGAAATGACATCTGACTCAACCTCACACAAACATCTAAGCAACAAGTTACCAACACATAACAAACCAGCAAAAGCAGGGGGGTGTTGGACTCTCTCCTGAGAAAGGAGGGACTGATACTCTGAGCAGGGCCTGAATTCCACACACTCCTGGTCCTGGGGTTTGGCTTGACTTTTGCAGCCCTCAGTAGCATTTTGGTTACATTTTCTTACTCATTATACCTAAAAGGCATCTTACTGAAGCAGAAAAGTTCTGGAATCATTTGGGAAACAAAGTCTGTTGGGTTAAGTAGGAATTCTAAGAGCCAAGTAAAGTAAATCTGAAAGTGATGAAAAGCATGTAATACCTGAGAGTGCCACCTTGTGTTAATTCCAAGGGATTTGGGAGTGCTAGCTGAAAGTTAGGTCCCGGGGCAGCTTCAGGAAGGCTCTGCCAGAAGCACCATACGGAAATTCAGGTTATGTTTCATTGATTGATTGTAATCCAGGTACCGTTTGAAGTGAAGAGTGAGTCACATCCATGACAGCTAACAGTCTATACACATGGCAGCCTACTACACTGCTGGGAAATGGTGCCAAAATAACTAAGAGACAATTCCAAAACAAGCCAAGGCAGACCCCGATCCATATTTAGCTTTAAATTACAGAGTAGCAGGAAAAAATGCCAGGTTGTCAGCTTTTTATGCTTTACTCCATGGAACGCTGACAACAAGGATGGTTACATGGCTGCAAACCAAAGTCGGGGCAGAGGGCAGGGCAGGGTTTGCAAAGAGCCGGAAAGCCCAAGTCTGAAGTCAGTACAGTGTGGAAGTTTGGGAAGTGGCCGATCCCTTGGGAAGCAGTGTGGAATTTGGGAAGTGGCCGAGCCCTTGGGAAGCAGTGTGGAATTTGGGAAGTGGCCGAGCCCTTGGGA
>VZTH01012275.1:31219-93262 GCA_013397815.1 Aleadryas rufinucha
GGGATGCAGTGTGGAATTGTGGAAGTGGCCGAGCCCTTGGGAGGCAGTGTGGAAGTTTGGGAAGTGGCTGAGCCCTCGGAAGGCAGTGTCCCTCCGAGGGGAAGGCAGTGTCTCTCCAAAGGGAAGGCAGTGTCCCTGGCAGCTGGGGAGGCTCTCCAGCTGGGCTGAGCCCTTGGGAAGCAGTGTCCCTCCGAAGGGAAGGCACTGTCCAGGGCAGCTGGGGAGGCTCTCCAGCCAGGCCGAGCCCACGGCTGTGGCCCTGCTGCGTTCCGGGAAGGAGGGGATGGGAGCACGTTCTGCAGCCAGCCAGAGGATGGCTGAAACCACCAGCAGCCACAACAGCTGAAGGAAAATCTCTTTAGACAAGCAGAACTAATGAAAGGAGCGGGGCCCGGCAGACGATTGCTGCCAGTGCCAAGGTCTCCGAGGAGAAGCACAGCTCCGACCTGACCGACCGAGCTGACAGCCTGCATGACTTTCAAATTCTTGCATCGGCAGAGATTTTTAATCATCCCTTAGTGCTGTATGGTCTGGGAGAAGGAGAGGAGGGAACTGTGTCTTCAGAAGGGTCCAACAAAAGCCTTTGGTACTTTCAGTTCTGCGGAGAAATGACGTGCCCAGCCAGGGCATTAACTTCAGATCATTCAAGTTGATTGTAGATATTTAGTCTTCCAAACAGCATATTCCAAGCATACAATTAGCATGAGTCATTAATCCTCCCATCCCCTGACAGCACAGCCAAGATCTCTGGTTTTCACATGAGGGAGTTGCAGTAGTCACACACTTTGACTCCGACAAGAAAATTAAGTATTAAAAAAAAAAGAAGAGGTTTTTTTGCTATTTAGCCACTTAGCTACTGACAAACATACAATCCATGGCTGGGGTTGAAATCCTCATTCCCACTGGTGAGGGTGCGGGCTACAGGCACCCCACAGCAACACTTTGCTCGGGATGAAGGGTTCTGCACCCCAGCTGGACTCTGCTCTGCAGCACTAACGCCGTGTCTGCCTGCAGAAGCCAGCCCCAAAGCCACTCGTCTGCTGAGCTGCTGCTCCAGAACAGCCCACAGACCCACACTGGGGACTTCCCAGCCAGTGATCCTCACCACCCCACTCCTCTGGAAAGCACCTGCTCTGTTCCACTAGAACTAAATACAGAGATAAGTGGGCCATGTGCACTAATCAGGGAAACAGCTACAAATAGATGAACACTGATCAGAACTGCCATAGCCTGATTTTACTGATCACCTTAAGTACAATTTAAATGAAAAGTTTTTATTAAGATACCCTTCTGATGATCTTGATTCTTAAGCTTATGCAGGGCACAGGACACAGGGATCTTGATCCCATCTGAAGCCTTTGGAATTACTGGGATACAAAAGTAATAAAACAGTGCTAGGCCAATACAGCACTGAAGGTTTAGCCCTTCACAAAATCAAGACCATCTGATATTTTTAAAGAAATATTTTGCTTACTTTGCAACAGTTAGTTTTACTAACATATTACTTCCCAAGAGAAGTGGAATTTTTTTTTTACTGTCTGTTTGTAACAACAACAATAATATATGTAACAACAACAATAATATATATCAATATATGTCCATGCCTTCATATATTGAACTCAGAAAATATTTCTAAAAATCAGTCCCTTACATTTCATCAAACAAGGGAGTGCAAATAGTGGAGAATTGTTCCTGTACCCATTTTCCACATTTGATTTATCTTCTAAATTAGGGGTCATAAGCTGTAGCAAATACAGAGTTTTAATCCAGTTCGTTAGCTCTATGAGCCAGCAGCAACCCTTATGATCACTTTAGGTACTGTAGGAAGAATGCAAGTGATTTGGGAAGGAAAATGCCTTGGATTTTAAAATCTATTTGCCATTTCTACATTAAGCAACAGCTGTTGTCAGAGTTTTAATGCTAACTTGAATCACAGAAGAAAATGTTAAACTAGTGCTTTAAAAAATCCAGTGGAATTGGAGCCCAGCTGTACTATGGAATACAACACATTTTCCTGTTCCTTCGCCAGATCAGCTGCTGAGGCTTTTGGAATAACATCCCTATCAGAAGGGACTGAGGCAATGGAACCATTTCCCCACTACTCCACACAAAAGTGGGAGCTGTTTCTCTTTCAGATAAAAAGCCAAAACCAAGCAAAAGAATCTGCTGAGTGTGAGGCCACGGGCAGTGGTGTTTCTGTCCCCAGCAGAGCCAGGAAGGAGCCCCAGGGGCACACGCTGGGCCCTCCTTGTGGGGCTGCTGCACGAGCCATGCACTAAACCTGGGGAATCGGCCAGAAACACACAAAAATATCACATAAAATTGCACTAACAGCAGAGTGTATGTAGGTAGGAGAGTAAATCCTTGCTGCAAGTCATCCTGAACATTTTGCAGCTCAGTAATCTCACCCCCTTCTTCCCATCCACTGGAGCCACGAGGGACACCATGGCTCAAATAAAGGACATCATGTGCCCTCCTGCCATTCTGCAGGCTTTGCTGCTGGGTCTTGTCAGCTCTAGCACTAACACATGCTGATTACTCTTCTATAGATCTTGTTAGACCCTGCTTGTACCCCCCATTCAGCCCTCACACACATTATACTGGGAAATCTTTTGACCATACCATAGACAAGAAAGTGTTAAAAACCAGAAAGCTTTGGGAAAAACTGGCAAGTGGAAACATTTCTATTGTCTTTTTGACTATATGCACTTGCTGTAGCTCAGTACATGCCACAAAGCACATCACAGAACTGTTAGACCTCTTAACACAACATCTTGACATTTTGATTTCCAGACTCAGTGAGGTATGGTTGTTTTCCTTGCTAAATTCACTCCATTTATCTCTGAGTTCACCTCACTTTTCACTTGTAGCTTCCCTCATTCTCTTGCAACAATCCATCTCCATGCATTCTTTCTCCCAGTTTCTCTCCTCCCCCTTCTGTATTTCCACTATTAGACAAATTTATTCAGTTTCCCTTCCTGGTACAATTGCTGATTTTTAATGCCTCTCCCTCTGTTTTGTGTGACAAGTCTTCTCCCACTCCTCTGGCGGTCACACTGCCAGGCTTCATGTGCACATGGAGCACTGGCCAGCAGGGGCCTGGAGGGCTTTAGATGTCCATGCCTGGGCCAGGTGGGCACCACACCACATTGTGGAGGCAAACCTGAAAATAAGGGTCTCGTTCAAGTGAGCATTTTGTCTCCTGCTGAACATCTTGCAGCCTACCAAAGAGTGAGAGGTATTCATTCTCTTTGTGAGGTTTTTGACTATTTTCCCACTTTTAGAATACATAAAAATACTGCCTACTTTTGAAAACTCCTCTTGGGATTTCTTTCTCTATTTTTATTGTAAAAATTAAAAACAAGCACACACACAACAGAGAACTAACACACGTCAGGATGTCCTACCTTGGTAATCTGATGAAGATGCCTCATGCCCAGCCCCACAGGGCCGCCAGGCCATGGCCAGAACCCCCCGTTTCTGTGAGACCCCAGCCCCCAGAGAGCTGCTCTGAGGCACCAGCACGGCTGGTACATCACTCAGCCACATCAACACCAGTGGCACAGGAACCATTTGCATGTCAAATTCACAAATTAAACATGTGAACAGATGACAAGTGAACATCTTGATTCACACTGTGTTTCTCCTGCTTGTCAGCTCCTGGCAGTTAAGAACAGTCACTCCAAAAAGTGCTAAAAATAACACGCAGGCCCTGCCTTCAAATTCTTTTTTCCCTCTGATTTTGTCTTGATATTCTGCTTGACACTGCTAATAATGAAGTTAACATGGCCCAGAAACCATTGCTATAATTTTAAAGTAACATCAGAAATACATATTACCTATGAGCAGATGGAAGGGCAGAAGGAGATGCAAACATCCAGCTAAAGAAGTATGAAAGTACAAAGACTCAAGGACTAATTTGGGATCTGACCCTTGTCTGGGAGAAGTGCAGATCCACTTCCTCACTCCTAGGATTAAGGAGTTTCCTGAAGGCTTGTCCCCATTTCTCTTGTGCCACATGACATGCTGCATGAGGTGTTCTACACTGTGATCTCCCACGCTTTCTCTACAGCCTTTTGAAATCTCTCCAAGCTATAATGGTTTCCCCATCCCTTCCCCTCCTTGGATAACAGGCTCCTTCTTCTGCCACACAGAAAAGGCTCCTGTGATCTCCTGTGATCTGATCTCCAGCAGTCTCCTTTTGCCTGCCTATGGCACAGGCCCCCTGCTCGGAGCCAGGAGCCACAGGGGCTGGGCCACCTCCCCTTCTCGCTGCCACTCCTCTGCTTTCCAGGGATTCCACACAAGCAGCCCCGGGCTCCCGCTGAGGCCCCGGTCTGGCTCATGCAAAGGCTCCCCGGTGTCTCCTGAGCTCATTTCACGGCCGGCACAGCCGCGAGGCAAAGCCGACGTCCTGCGGGAGGAAAACCATTCCTCACAGCCAGCGTCACGCCCCGGGACAGCCGCAGCAAGGAGCTCTGGAATTACCAGCTGTGAAATACAATTTCCACTGAATTAAGCCCAATTGATGCTCAGAATTTTTGATGTAGAGTCTTGACAATTCTGCCACAAAACCCATGGAACACAAACGCGTTTGGAAAAACTGAATCAGATGGAACACTTTGTGTTCAAAAACTACAACCGCTGAAGCCCAGATCCCTGGCAAAAAGTGCAAATTAATAAATGGAAATGTCCTTTTCCAAAAGTGACAAATCATTATTACACTCTGCCTGAGGGAATCCTGAACTGATCTTATTGTTCAAGTGAGTAAGCACGAGGCAGATTAACCACGTCTCCTAAACAACATTAGTTTTGAAGGCTGATTGTGATTCCAACTAGGGAAAGGGGTTATCCCAGTGCCAGTTGTGCACTGTCAGCTTCTGAGCGGAATTAGCATGCTATTAGTGTTTCTATGTGTAAAATTCTTGTCAAAACAGACTTCTAGTTTTTGAAAGAAAATAAGAGGCAAATACAAAATCATCAAGGGTTTAAATGAAATATCTCTTTGGAGTGAAATATTGTCTAAAATACCACATTTCATACAATGTGCTAAGACACACCCCGCTCTGCACATGGCACCTGGTACAGTAATTTTATTTAAAATTATGTGTAGCCCACATATTCTAACAGCAAAGGAAAACTGGTCTGTAATTCTGAAGCTATTGAGCATTTCAAGTCCTGCCCAAAAGCAGCAGAATATTTACAAATTTCTAAGTGCTGTTAAGGTGAGGATTTCTGAAATATAATAGAAATAATAGTTAAATAGCATTGACTAAGTAGGCTGTAGGAGAATATAATGTTATTTCTATTTATGATGAACTGTCCATTAATACAGTAAAGAGTAACACAGCAATACGACAACACAGCTGTAAATATTAATTTTATAGCTTCAAAATACACAATGAATTAAAAGGAAGAGATTCATTCACTATGAACTGCAGAACCACCAACGACTTTTCCAGCAAACTTGAAAAGCTACTGTGGAAGTTGACTTAATAGCAACTATCACATTTATTTTATGCATATTGTTTCTGTGGCACCATCAAGGGAATGCAAAATTCACACAGTGCCTTTTTTGTTTAATTATGATAATGATAGTTTATACCAGTGGCATACAGACAAAAGCGAAAGATATCGAGAGACTTTAATCTGAATTTAGTTCTTTACTGATTCTGTTATTCCTGCCTCTTTATGCCACAGGTTTATGTTGTATTGGGCAAGATACCACAGATTTAGAGAGAACTGGTGATTGCTGAATGCTGAAGTAAGAGATGCATTTTGCAGAAGAAAATTCCCTAATACTTCTAGCAGTAATAATAAGCACATCTCATCATTGAAATCACCATGACTAAAACACAGGATGATCAATCTTGCCAAGACTGTATTTGTAAATTTTGATTTTTAGATTATAATTTTTTTTTTCATGCTGAATGAGGAGATTAAAGTAAAGCAATTTGTTCTGCTCTCTAGAGAACCTGAGTACGTGAGGTGTTTGCACCAATAGCTCCAATATCTCCCACCAGCACCTCACTGCACACCCCAAACCAACCAGGCTGAGACACATGTGGGTCAAAAGGTTAATGGGGATGGTGACCCCTGCTAAGCATGACACAGGAAAAGATTAATGTAGCTTTTGCTTATCTACATGAAATTAAAAACTGCAGAGGATAAAGCCTTTACACTGATCTTTGCTGAATGAAAACACAAAAATTAAATATCCCAACCGACTTGCTCATCTCTGATGTTTTTAAACTGATAAACAGTTTAGAAACATCTTCTAGGAAAAGAAGAATACACAAAATATTTTTGGCGCCTTAGACAATGCAACCAACAAAAAAGGGATGAACATCATTAGCCAATAAACAAATTAAACCTCATCTCTATTGCTCCAATTCACCATCTATTTCTAAAAAAGGATCCTCATAAATGGCAGTAGAATGTAACAGAGAAGCAGAAAAACCAGTCTCAGGAGACTTGAATCTTACATTGCACTCTGCCATTTCTTTCCTACAAATTTAACTCTTCCTTGCTTTATTTCTTCCTCTGCACAGTGGAAATGATACCACTAATCCCTTTTCTTTTGTCAAACATCCTGAAACTTGCTGAGAGGGAAAAGCACCCCACAGAAAGGCAGTGCAGTCACCTGTGAGCTGGGTGAGACGGCTCTCATGGCACACAGACCCAGAACAGCCCGTGCCCAGGGGACAGGGCACAGACCTTGTCACACACAGCACTTCCACCCTCACCGCTTTGGATGTCCTGTGGTTTTCTGCATGACACCATTTTGCAAAAGGAAATATGTTTCCTTTTCAACAGAGATACGTTTCTTATGAAGGAAACCACAGTGTCACACTTTTCCTGAGCAGACAGGAACACAGCAGCACATGTCCAACCAGAACTTCACCAGGGTGTTCCTGAGGCCGGTCACAGCCCTGCTCAGGGGATGCTGAACTCCCACTGGGGCCATGGAAAGGGGCACTGCATCTTCAAAGGAAACAGAT
This sequence comes from Aleadryas rufinucha, assembly GCA_013397815.1. Taxonomy (NCBI): domain Eukaryota; kingdom Metazoa; phylum Chordata; class Aves; order Passeriformes; genus Aleadryas; species Aleadryas rufinucha. The sequence goes on from VZTH01012275.1 coordinate 38,221, forward strand.
TTGCTTCAGAAAGGGGCAAGAAGTTGAAGAAACATCTGTAAAGACTGATAATAGATTCACTTCCTGAAATTCTTCTACAACTACTGCTGTGAAAGGCAGGAAGTACGGGCAAGAGAGGGAAAGAAAGCTGCAAATAAGGAAAGAAATCATTCTCACCCCAAAAACTGTCTGGATTGCTGAATGGTGCTGGAGATGAGACTGGAGGTGTCCTCAGTGGGATCTCTCAATCTGATAATACAAAGAGCCAGCAGTGTGGCTGCTGCCATGTGCCAGCTTTGCCCCTGGACTGCAGGGTAGCAGGAGGGGTGCTGATGGCACAGTGCACCCCTCCCCGAGGCACAGCCCCTTCCCACACCAGCCTTGTCCTGCCAGCACCAGCCTGCAGCAGGGACGAGCAAACCTTTACCAAGGCACACTCGCTGCAGCTCCCTGCAACCAAAACTGGCACTCCAGAAAAGTGCCTGCTTACAAGGAGTGCCAACTTTCCAAACCAATACTGGTCCTAAGAGGATGAGGGTCTGTTGAATAGGACATTTCATCCCTAAATACCATATTTCAGAATGTCACGTGACAAGAGTGTGTATAGATGCAGATACACTGTTTTCTCCTCTCTGTATATGTACTTGAATAAATACTATACAAACTTAGCAGATACCCTCTATAATTTGGTCTTTAAAATAAATATCCAATGCATCCCTCTCAAGATTAATTGAAAACCTTTGCAACTTGCTTTGGAAGACAAACTTGGCCAAAATTACCCTCTTGCTTCTGCTTTTTTTTTTTTTAGGAAATGCAATTCTTCTATTAATAACTGCTGTAGCACAAACCAGACTTCATCCCATGCTGACAGAAAAAACTGAGTTAAAAAGGGATCTCAGCTACACTTCCCAATAAATGCTTCAAACAGGCCATTTGATTTTTCTCTCTCCTGTGCTTTATAAAAGTTCTCCAACTCCTAAATCTGCGCAGCTCCTCTGAATCCTTTCACTGTGCATGCTCTAAATAATCCCAAGTGTTTCCCAGAGCAGGCAGTCCCTTTGCCATGGGGCTATGCTGCAGGTGAAGCACAGCTTGTTCCACTTTCCCTGCTCCCTGCTGCTCCAGGCAGGCACACTGCAATCCCCAGATCCTCTGAAATGAAGCAATTAGTTTTTAACAATGAAGTTATAAAGGTGCAGCAAAACATCTGTGAAATAAAGCAATCATCCTTTCTGCTCCAGCATAAAACATATGTGGTTTACTCTTTTTCCATTTCTTTATAAGGAGAATCAATAGTTCTGTGTTGAATAAATCCCTACCCAGCAAACCAGACTGTGTTTCCTGCAGATAGCAGATAGCTCAGTCTGACTTAATGGTCTTGAGCCATATTGACTTCCACATTTTAACACAAGAACGCTGCAATAAATACCAAGAACAGTAAAAACACGTGAGCTCTTTCTCCGTATCTCTAAATGAAGGAAATTGATAAAACATACTCAAGCCAAGCAAAGATTTATTTATTTATTTACTGCCAATTTAAACTCTGTGTGTTTCCCCTAATCTCTCTCGAGGCTTTAGCAATACCATTTGGAAAGAACAAAACATTCAACCAAAGATGTTGGCTGCAACCAAGATACATCTTCCTTCCCCCAAAGAAAAACTGAGATTTTCTCCAAACCTCGTAATGTTTTGTAAGAATAAATAATGTGTGAGTTGTCCCCCACTGAGGGAAGCACGCTCCTGGTGAGGGGCCACACGCTGGCCTGTGCCAGTGCCGCTGCTCTGCTCCTGGATGGAACCAGGCCCTGACACTGCACACCAGGTAAGTTAAACTATTAAGATCTTCTACAGTAGCTCAATATTCTTGCATCAAACTGCACCCAGAAAGGAAACAGAAGCCAATATTGCCTATTAAGCAGAGACAGGCTAATAGCAAGGAAAACAATTAGTAACTATTATGCAAATTCTGAATTGGCTTTTCTATTCAGCCATTTTCTGGCATCCATGAAAACGGCTTTTGTTCACACTAATATTTGGAAAAGAGGTTTTATTTATGCAAATAGATGCATTTCTTTTAAAACCCCCAAAATTGCATGTAAATGAGCGTATTTGTGCATCAATTAGTGAATTGGAGTTTTCTTTGCTGCAAATACACATCCATTTCAAATGGTTGCAAATGACTAGTGAGAGGGACAGGAAAACATAAATGAGTCCATTTTCCTGAGCACTTGACAGGCACCAAAATGCCCATTGTGGAAGAGATGGGGAGCTCTACAGATGGATAAAGACAGCAGCACAAAGCAGCATAGTCTACAGAACTGAAATTCTTGGTCAATCTTTTAAGTCTTGAGAGAGAACAAATGATATTCCAAAAAGTCCAAGTTTATTCTGCCTGTGTTCTGCTGGCATGCTAAAAATACTCACTGCAAAGGGCATCAGAGATGTAACTAGACAGATACTTAAAAAATGACAGTCAATGGAGAACAGCTTGCTACTGAGACCAATCCTCACTGATAGGATTCCTCTTCTATCAGTTAGAAGATACAATAGGCAAATAAATCAAGGTGTAGCAACAAGCTCAAGAATAAATCCCATTAATTTCATTTTCAGCTTCCTCCTGAAGAGAGGCAGATGCCCCCCATGTGGTCCCAGCACAGCAGAGAGGTCTGCATCTACCTCCGAGGGCTGACAAGGGGAAGCTGCTCCTGGCCTTTGCTATTCCTGGTTTTGGAGGTGAAGAGCGAGTTCAGAGGTGCCTCACAAGCCTCGTGCTGCCATCCTCACACAGACTGGGCCAGCTGCTGTGGTGACCAGGGACGTGCCAGCTGCCTCCCTTCAAAAACACACCTATCATGGGGCAGCCGGCCAGGCCGGGCTGGGACCAGCTCCAGGACAGCCAAACTGTCCCAGGCACCTGTGCCTATCACAGGTGATGGGTTAGATGCAACACAGAATTCCCTTCTGGGTGCTATCACTCAGGAGCCACTCCTAAGAGTGAGTTACTCACTTCACATATTCCATCCCATGTTAATTGCCCCCTAGAAGACTTTGCACACTTCCCCTGGAAGTGCAGAAGTTAGGGTGCAACAATTTTCACAGGGAGTGGCCCCATGGTTAAAGTGCATGGCAGGTAACAAGGGGCAATCCCACAGGGGGTGTGCAGGGTTTAGTCCACAAACACCAAATAATGTGCAGAATACACAAATCTATATTTTTTTGGCCTCATTTACATTACTGCTGCATATTGAATAGCCTTAAAAAATACTGACAACTTATCTCTTGAAAGTCAAACATGGCATGATCTCTGTTCCATTCTGCTAGTGCACCCCTTAATTCGGGGTTATGAAATTCAGATTCCTTCTTTCACCTGAATGATTTCAGCAGAGATGCCTGTCTTTGTCAGTGTACTGACATGTCTCTCACAAACCCAGCCACCAAACCCCAGTTATAACCCTCTTCACACAGGCTTCCCAGCAGGCGAGCAGGTGTATGACACACATCTGAGGGTGGATAAAGCACATCCATTCCTGTGCCCTAGGCAGGGATTGCTGCTCCCGGGAGCCGCGCAGGGCCAGCCGTGCTCCTCTCCGCGGGCGCGCTGCCCCGCTCCCGGCACTGCTCCTTCCCCATGGGAACCCGGGGACTGCCGGGCGCTGCTGCACAGGAAACGTGGCACAGTGAGTTGATGACGTCCTATTGATTGTATCTTTTCTGGCATCACTATCACTCTGATTTTGGGGTGACTGTAGCCTTAGAAGGAAGGATCGAAACATGCTTTATGAATTTCCTACTTACAAGGGACATTAGATTAGGGATTAGACATGTGGAAGCATTTATTTACTTAAATAAAATACTCTTAATTTTACTGTCTCTTGCTTTTATACACTGCAATTAGAGCAACGTAGCTGATTTGCCTTTAAATATTCAGGTATTCCTTCAGTATCCCATCCACTGTCTGGGGAGGTTTTTATCCCCTCAAAAATCCCCACATTTCTTTAAACAGTGATATAAAACACACAGTGGGTATTTGAAAAAATGTTGAAACTGTTCAGGCAATAATATCCTCATCTGATCTTAATAGTGCTGTTTATGCAGCATATATAATTAAAAGCATTTTCAGTATCAGCTTAATTAATCTCAGAAGTTCAGTATTCAAAGAGCAGAGGAAATAAGCTTTTGCCGCTCATTATATATCATGCAATTATATGATGAAGACATCCAATCATAATTATGTGTCACAATAATAATTCTGTGTCAGAGAAGTTCCATGATCTAGAGGAAATAAAAAGGCATGCCTTGAACAGCTTGCCTCAGGGCCTGAAGGGGCGATTTCAGAGAGTCTGAACGCTCCTGAACGAGAGGAGAAAGCAGGTAGAGGGCGGGAGGATCTCGGCTCCGGGAGAACACAAAAACCCTTCCCAGGGCCGTAATTCCCAGGTGGTGACGGAGGAGCCGGGCAGAGGCCAGCGACAGACGGAGCGGCTGCCGCAGCTGCCGGGGCTCAGGCTCTGGCTCTGGCTCTGGCTCTGGCTCTGGCTCTGCCTCTGCCTCTGCCTCTGCACACACAGCACGGCCTCGGGCTCCCCGAACGAGCCTTTGGGGCCAAAACGGGCTTAACTCTGCCTCCTGTTCTCTCGAGAGATAAACACGCTAACAAATGAAATAGAGTGGCTAAATGCCTCCTCTCCACAGGTCTGAGCTGCAGATCTGCATTCTAACTCAGCTTTAAAAGCCGGTGTGTACCTGGGCGTGGGAAACGTCACCCGGTGTTCCCTGTGTCAGCTGGGAACCAGTTCCGACCCCAGGGGCAGTGGGGGGCTGACTGCACACATTAAGGCAGAAAACATTGACACCAAGAATAGGGGAAAAGTGTGAACACCAGGAAGCCATTCAGAACTACACATTGGTTAAGTTATTCCCCAGCTTGTAGTTCACGACTACTCCAAACCAGAAATCCCTTCATATTCAAGGACCCTGTCCTCAAAATCTAATTATTTAAACTGAAATACCTGAAAGCAGTAAGAGTTACACATCAAAAATGAATCTGTTAACTAATTTTGACAACCACACCTTAACTAGTTTTTCCAACAGGTACAGTGCACTACTGTACTGCACCATGTTTAGTGAATAAAAAGTGTTAAATAACTAAAACATGCTACAGCTTTCCACATTTTATCTGCATGCTGAAAGGTGAGAAGGGGCTGCTGCCAGCTCGTTAGCCAGACATCACACAAAGCAGTCAACAGAGAGACAAGAACTTGTGTGTTTTGCTGTAATTATGCACATAGGAAAATCCTGCACACGGGTTACTAATAAAACATGAACTCCTGTAATTATCCCCACACAATTATATAATTATTTATCTGTTTCTCTCCTACTAACCACCGTATGACACCCAGCAGTATGTACTGCAGAGAGAATCAACCTGATCTGGTTGATCCCCAAATGAGAACTGAACAGAAGCCACTTGCCAGGCTAAGTAATTAAAACTGTCTAATTTTAAGTGTATGCATTTGAGCCAAATGCTCTCCAAGGCCCCTCAGAAACTCTGAGGCAAAACTGTGATGGTAAATTAAATCTTTGAAGCCTACCTGGCTTCAACAGCCAGGGAAGCATCCAGGACTCAGCGTGAATTCACTCTTCCACCAAGGAGCTTGGTGTTGCTATAGGAAGTAAAAACTGTGATTATAAAACCAGAACAAATGCAAGAGTAATAAGGATTGAAAATAAGACAAGAAATATTACAATTCCAATATATGACATCAACCACCATGTAAAATACCAGGTGAAATAATTGCTTCAGCTTAAATCCCAGTTCAGAATATAGAGTACCGTTAAGGCCACAGAAAAAACTGCAGCTAAAAAAGCAGTGACAGCTCTTGGAAAAGGGAAGCAAGTGGCTCCTGGATAGCACTGAAGGTCACACTGAAAGCTGAGGACTGGAAAGATTTCCCCAAACGAGGTACAGTCAGCCTGGGGTATTTCTCACTGTACAGACCACCGAGCTGAAGAATTTTTCAAATGTAAAAATCAAGATGGGTTACATAGTTAAATCATAACCAGAATTATAATGGCTTACACAAGCAAAAAGTTGGGCCAGTCACTAAAAAAACCCCCACTACAGAGGCTGTAACTCTCAGGTGCACAACTTCTGCATCAACCATCAGCAACTCGATTCTTCTTTCCTGGTGAGGCATCTGTCACCACCCTAAGCCACTCTCTCAAACCACTCCAAATACTGGTGACAATGGACTACACACACACACTGGAACAGCAGTGCTCTTATTCTCTAATATTACTACCCCAAATGTACCATCCCTTTTTCCTCATTGTTCCAGTTACAGCTAACCCTCATAATTCATTATTATTCCCTCAGCAAAGGAATAGAACATGCCATTCCTAAGAAGCTGGCAGGAAAACCAGCGGAGTTCATCCTTCCTCGAAAAGCCACAGTGACTTTTGCTAAAGCAATAGTGACTATTGCTGAAAAGAAACCATTAAGAAAGCAATAATGATCAGATTTTATTAATTCACACAGAGGTAAAAATCTCTTCAGTTTCTATCTCTTTGTGGGTTTTATGCCACTAAAACCTAGGTGCTGTAATGGCCTGAATGGCGGGGAGCAGGTCATTAATGCTCAGCTCCCTGTTGCTAAACTGCCTCTTAATGTACCCCTAAATTTCATACACTGCTGCCATGAGCACAGCATGCATATGGTACATTAGATAAATAAAATTAATTAACCTTGGACTTGGGATTCTTAACTCCCTATGCATAGCATTTGGGAAAACAGTTACTCAGAAGCTCTCTAACCCATTTTTACACCCTCTTTGACTCCGTGGCTATGCTAACCTATAGGCTCCTTTAGCCCCAGGTTGCTACACCACCTCAGTATAAAAATAGCCTTCTGCCGAAACAAATAATATTATTTTCCACTGCAAAGAAAGCACAGAAAGCATCAGTGTCCCCAGGCAGTCTCCAGGGTGCTAAACGTGCTATTTCAGTTTGGTACTGCATGTACTGTGAACACACTCAGTACTCCCACACGGAGTGCTGTCTGATACATCCTCGCTGGAGAGCTCTCCAGGCACCAGGAGCTCTTTCCTTTCTTACCAGGAAATTCCAGGAGTCACATAACCAGAACTGGTTAAATAAAGGTTTTGCCCTTGCTGTGCATATAAATGAATACTCCCATACATATCCACAAAAATGTATGCATATCTCCCCAGATTACCTGGGAGCTGTCAGTCCCACGTGTTTATAAGGAATTTTCACCCCTGCCATGCAACTGACCTCAAATGCCTTTGAGGGGGTCCCAGCATCTTTCCTTGTGCAGAATTTATTGGCTCCTGGGGAACTCCTACACCTCTAAGCTATCCTGTCCTGTCAGGGCACTGGAGATGATGGAGGAAAAGGAGGAAAGCAGAACCTTCCAGCTGGTTCCATGCACTCTGGAGAGCAAGCACCTTCCAGCTGCTACTGCACCATGCAGAGTCACTGCTTGCTGTGCACACCCTGCCCCAGGCCTTTACTCCACTCAGTCATGTCGATAGCTCCATTCTGGAACAGTTAATTCAGGGTGTCAGAGGGCTCAGACAGGTGCTCTTTTTTAGAGTATTCCATTTCTAGGCATCATTCATCAGGATTTCATTCTAATGTCTTACTAAACAGAGAAATCTGAGTTCAGGCACTTTTGAAGAAAACGTGGATAATCTTGAAATGAATGAGCCTTATGGAAAGTGTGCCTTTCGAAGAGCTGGAACGCAGGAAGGACTTCCTGAGCAGGCCAGTGCAGTTCAAGTGTGATGTCAGGGTCATTATTCCAAGTTTTTACCAAAACATCCTGGATCAATGAAGTCACAGAAAATAAAAAATCTTTATCAGGAAAGCCTGATGGAGGTCAAGGCCTCTTGGCTTTTGCTTTATCTGCCACTGTTACCTTCTGTTCCACACAAACTGCTATAACACTTTTAATTAAGTTTCAGATGCAAATGTTCTGTATTTTATAACAGAAAATAGGCATAATTAGATGTAAGATTCAGTATTCTCTAAAATCCTGTAACTGATTTTAAAAGAGCTGCAATTTCACCTTTCTTTTGATAGATGACCAGTACTGATGTTACATTTATACTTGTGACCTGCAGAATCAAGGAGAGGCAAGACTGCCCCAAATTCCCAAAGTCTCAGGAGGGGACAAGACCAGAGAAACATTTTCTTTCTTCAGCTACCAACCTCTCATAAAATCTGTCCTTTACTAAAAATGCACTATAGGAAATCTCAGGAGAATAAAGAACAATACTGACAAGAGATCCAATAATCAGTTACTTATTTTTCGTGTGGAAGAGTTCGAAGGGCTGCCAGCACAAGTGTGTTGGTATGCAGGAGCTGAGAATTAAAAATAGTAATATAAAAAGTGAATGCTTTTTCTTCCCTTTTCTTTATGCTTAATTTCTCTTCACTAAATGTACTTTGCACATTGTTAGGTAGATATAATATGTGTAGGAGGGATTGTCGAGGTTGCCATGGTTTCTCATTTTTAATGAGCTTTGAGACTTCAGAATCCAACCAAATACATTAATAATTACTACATCTATTTTATCTCCCTTCCCCCTCCCTCCAAAGCACTCCAAAAATTACCGGTGCTAAAAGTAAAACCAGTGATTTGAGAGACAATAAAACATCAAAGTAGAAGCCCACCCTCAAGGAGTCGGCAAACAAAGCCTTAGGGAGGTAACAGGAGAAAATTACCACCATGAGTCAGGGATCTGTTCCACGGCCTCACATCTCTCTTAACATCCGAAGCCAGCACAGTATTTTGTTCGGTTGGGTGACAAACTCCCCAAACACACAGCAAACCAAGTCACATCTGTCCGAATCAGAAGCTGGTGAAACCCTGAAGGGTGGCTGCACAGCTCTGGTGCTGTTTGCTAACACTGCTCAGTGTGCAAGGACAGACTGAAGTGCTCAGAAGCTTGTGGGCAGCCACCTCCCCCAAACACACAATTCCAGTGCTTATAGCCTGGATTTGGCAAAGGAAGGGAACAATTGTCTGACTTTAAACCCAAGAATCTGAATGGGACAACTCAGGCACTTAGAGGCAAAGCCTTTTTTGACTAATTCACTGACTCAAAGCAAACAAGACTGAAGAGGCAAAACCACTACTCATTTAAAAAACAAACAAACAAACAAACAAAATCTATTTCCTTCGTGAAGTGCTTTGCTTTTACACTACTGGATCAAGTAAATAGATATAAATAAGATTAAATAAAACACTGCCAGCCAAGTGTACAGCTAAGGAGAAAAGCACTTAATGCTTCAGCGACCATTGAAACTCGTTTTGCACGAGAGCTTCTTGGCTGAAGCAATTTACTGTCACATCATTTTTGATGGTCTCCTGACACTGATGAAACAGGTCAAGGTGTAGAAGGAATTTAGGCTCTGGGTGTGTGAATAACTCCTTGTCCCAAACACATTAGCAGAGGTGGATTTGTTGCTTGCTGCCACTGTTCACCGTACCTTGGGCAGTGGGGAGGAACAGAAATCTTTCCCTTTGATTTGAGGGCAGATCAGATAGGATCACTCGGTTTTTATACAGGAGAAGGGCGTTCTAGCCCACAGGAAACCATCTGATTGATACCACAGTGCTTACACAGCTCACAGGCAGCCAAGCAGCGGGGGCCAAGAGCTCTCAGAAGCATCAGGCACTGAAAGGACAGAGGATGAAACCTCCAAGGGCTCCCTGTGGAAATTCCCACACATGCTGTCCTAAAAACTTGCAAGGCACTTGTGTGTATAACCAGCTCACTTCTGAGAGAGCTGGACACAAAGTAAAGCACAGACAAGGTAAGAGACTTGCTGAATGTCACACAGAAAATCTGTGCCAGAGCAGGACACCAAATCAACTCCCAGACCCTGGAGAGCTCTCAGCTGCGGAACTCTACCCACAGACCACTCCTCTCTGTAAGGACAAAAAAGGACACCAGCACTACCTCTGGGTAGGGCAGACAACCAAAACCCTGCTGTGGTGTTAGAGAGGAGAGGAGCCCTAGCACAGAAGTGCAATTTGGCAGAAATTTGGAGGAAAAAAATAAACTACTTCTGCAGTATGAATCATCACAAACTTAAACATTGTGAAATAAACTTTTGGTGCCAACTTCCTGCATGAAGTATCTGAGGACTCCGACAGGCCAGCAGCGCTCTTTTTGCAATAAACTCTTACAGAATGAAAGAAAATTGCAATATAAAAATTTCCATCCCACGCTGTAGCATGAATCAGGAATTGCTGATTTCTCTTGGAAAGGTCGTTAGCATTTCACTCGGGAGTTTCCAGCGAAGCGGCTCCTCTGAGCAGAGCTTGGCTGGAACACGGTGTCACATCCCCACGCCGCCCCCTGCCCACCGCGGTCCCTGTGAGGAGGAGGAGGCTCTCCCTGCTTCCTGTGCAGGACACATGGCAGGCTGATGGATCTACACCACAGCCTTCACCCAGCACGGCCAGGAAAACCAGTGCCATGTGCTGAGCAGCTTATGGAAAGGTTCCCACTCGCTCCCTTTGTGCATCTGCTTACACCCTGAACAAACCATAACCACCCTGTGACACGCTCCCTGCTATGTGTAACATGCTCCCTGCTACATGGCTTTCCAAGCCACAGTGTTAAAAAGACTACAGAGGACACAAAAATATTTGTGTATTTGGCCTCTTTTTTCTCCCCCCCAGTAATATTTCCACATACATAGACTCAAACCTTAAGGAAAAATCAGCCTGGTCTGAGGTGATTCTTTAGACACATAATAAATGTGAAAAAGGAAAAGCTGCCATGAGCAACAACAAAGTTTGAGACTCATTGCATTGTCTATCTTTCACAACACGATTTTTGATGCCATCTGTGATTTTTTTTTTTAAATTATATCTTGTGCTTTGATTTATGAGAAGTGCTTTTAAAACCACGAGATAAACCATCAACAGAAGTGATTCCAACTGGGATTGTCCTTGAAGAGAAGCTACTTCTTCACAGCCCCCGTAGGTGACAGATCCTGGCATATTTCTGCAGCCAGGGGTGGCACAAAGTGAAATTCTTCCTTCACAAGCTCTTACACAATTTCCTGTGCCAAGTACACCACACGACTATTTGTTCTTGTCCTTTCTGTGTTACACACAAGAAGGAGCCCACATTGGGGATCTGAACAGCAGCAGGCCCAGGACCCACTTCAATAATTCAACTTTTAGCTATTCTTCAAGCTGCATAGCTTTAATAGCTTTTTCATTTGATATTACTTCATTAAAGGTCATTTTTGTGTGACATTTGCAGAACTAGTTCTCTAATTATACTGCTCACCATATGAGAAGCTTTTTCAGGAACAGTTCATTCTCCTTTCCAAAGAGACAAAATTTAATTACAGAGTGAAAGACTTAAATAATGATTACATAAAAAATACTTCTGTAAATCCCTTTTAGTTTAGGCTTTGAATTCTGAAAGGTCAGGCTTGTATAAGGTCTGTAGTTTAAAAAGAGATCATGACTTAATTATAGACCATCATTACATACTTCAAATTGTTTTAGTGGAAATTGTTCATTCACTTTTGTCACAAATTGTGAGTTCTGAAAACACCTAGAGACTGCCAGTCAGAATAACATAACCACCATCCCTCAGGGGTGGGCTCTGCACTTGGACATCTTCAGCAGAGTCAAATTAAAACTGAAACAAGGACTGGAAGGTAACCCTCCAGAAGGAAGCTCATTACTGAGAGGCTGACAGTAGCTGCAATCATCTGTAACACCACGCTGTTCTTCCTGAGGAGGAATGAGTTTGGATTTGTCCATAGTGAGATACAGAACTGTGTTTTTAAATTCACTTCCTGAAAGCTGGTATGAGTGTTCAACTTCCCTGAGTGCTGGATGCCTTGGAAATCCCAGCCATGAAGGAGACCAGGTTCCTCTTAGCTGCTCAGGACATCTGCTAATGGGATCCTCACACATCCAGCACACAGGCTGCAGCTCTGGGACTGGGAAAGCCAACGTTTATGTGCCCCTCATTCACATTTTAACTTTTTCATACATAAATGTATCAGAAAACTTTCTAATCTCATCTGCCACTTTCCTAGAGCCCAGACTAAATTGCAATTGAACCTTCCACCAGCCAAATCCACCTTAACTTTAAGGATTTCCGCTTAATTTCTGCAGGATGCTTAGGCTTTTCCAAAACATGATGTTAGCAAAGGAAATGTCCCATATTTTGCCTTACTGGTCATCCATATGCTGCTAAAAATAACATGACTTTTCATCTCTCCAAGCCTCCTGTGTATTCTTTAATTTTTTCTACTACACGACTATCACATTTCTTTAGTTTCTCTAATTTAGTACACAGTCAGTATTGGAAGGTGGGGGTTTTTTACACTTCCTTCACATAGTTAGGATATTAAATATGTGAAGCTCAGAAATTCAATGAGCAAGGAAGAAGACAACAAAGTCTTTCTCACCTGAATCACAGGATGCTTGGAATACAGAGCTGAGAAATGAGGTTAAGCAACTGTTTGTTAACACAGAGTTACTGAGCAGGAAACTTACCATGTGTTCATTAAATGAAACTCCACGTAAGTTTGAATTCTCCCCCACAGGGTCAGAAATTGCAGCCTTACCTCCAAACACAGAGGAGAACTGGATACAGTGGGTCTTCTGAGCAGCAGGTGAACCTGTAAAACACAGAAAATTCATGTATAAGCAGACAAATAAGGTCCTAGCAAGGCCAGAGCGAGGACACTCAGCAGGCAGGGGGACTGTGGCTGAGGGGTCACTGCATTCCCAAAGGGAATGGTAAACCAGTTTGTGCTATTTTCTGTCCCTTTCAGGATCTCTGAGCTTTGGGGCCAAGCAGCCTTCAGGAAATCTGCCAGAGTGACGTGTCTGGAATCCCCTACAGCTAGGAAGGCAACCTTGGCCCACAACCTTTCTGCTTTTCCTGCTTCACAGTGATTTCAGTTCCTCCTTATTTTAACCCCCCAAATAGTTTTGTACTGAATCCACCCCTAAACCATTTGGAGCACCCAATGACTTTAGAATAGACAGACAGACTGCAGAGAAGGGCACATGCAACCACAGCTACAGTTCCTCAAACGATCTGAGAAAATGCAAAAGGAAAGATGAGCAGCTTTTTCTCTTTGAAAATGAGTATCTTAACATTGTGCATTATGAGGTTAAATTGATTTTATTATAAAACAAGTAGAGCAGTTCATAAACAGTTTATACCAAATCCAAGCATCACAATCAAATGCACATTTCCCAGTTCTGAGCAGTCAGTAACAGCACATCTGCAGTGAGTTGGGATTACATTCAGATTTGTGCTTTGTACAGTGAAATTTATGTTTTTCTTTTTTATATCAAATTCCTTTTTTGATTGCAAGCTACAATCTACCCAGCATACTGATCTCTCCTGCAGCACACGCTGCTCTCTCACACATTTTCAACCCAGTGGCTCAATGCAAACCCTGTGCTATTGTCCAGCAGCTGAGCGCACGCAGCCCACAGACATTCCCCATGGCCATGCTCGCCAGGAAAAGTCATCCTGCCTGGGCTGGTGACACCCCTGTGCCAGGGCCACCTGCCAGGCTCAGCGTGGGGCCTGGAAAGGTCTCTGCGATGGTACCAGTGCCAGCTGTCCCACAGCACACCTCCCACTGGGGCTGGGGGGCTGCCAGGGACTGCAACAGGTTTGTTCAAGGGCAGTGAATGCAAAAACCCCCTGGCTCTGTGTCACCGTGACAAAGCTGGCCAGAGCAAGCACCGCTCACAGCCCAGCACTCGCTGCCCGAGGCTGCAGCCAGGAGGCCAGACCAGCCATTTGTGTCACCTGCAGGTACATGGACAGTCACCTGCAGGACCTCAGGGGACACCTGCAATTGCAGCTCTGTCTCACCAGTTCCAGTTAAAGGGACACCTGACGTTCAGCTGCAGTTCAGTACACAGAGGGACACTCTGGATGGGTGTCAGTCGGGCAGGAGAAGGGGCAGAATCCATCAGGAGCCCAGTTAGGAAAGAGTTCCCTAAGGACACTCTCCGGCTTTTACCAAGGAACAGAAATGGGCTGGTGAAACTGCTATTTCTGTGGCAGCTCACAAACCCTGGCAGCAGCTTAGTGCCAGCTCCAAGGGCTGTGAGCATCACTCTGACCCTGGAGAAAGCAGGGTCTCTCCCTCAAAAGCTGCCCTCCCAAATTGGCTTCCCTAGATCTAAATTTCATTCAGTACAAGAGGACTGAGGGCCTTTTCTTCCCTGCATCTTGGAGCACAGCCACCCCACACAACTGCAAGAACTTCGGCCCCAGATATTTCTGCATGTTTACTATGAAATTAACATTCTCGTATATATTAAAAACAGTGGTCATTCTTAATACACTAATTTTTAAAATTAATTAAGAATTCGAATCACTTTCACCTGATAGGACATACTTGTTTAGAAATAAAGAAAATCAAGTACGGGTAATCAAGAATAAAATAAATAAATCAAGTATCAGGAAAGAACATTCGAGGTCAGTTCCCTGCTATAGGTGCTCCTTGTTAGATTAGAAAACAATAAATAACTTCTGTTAATGTCTTTTCTAGAAAAAGGCTCCAGAGAAAGTTTATCTTTTCAGATTAATCCTGTGGAGAACCACAAACCTTTGGCAAATTCTATCTTAAAGATGAGATTAAAGATTCTGATTTTCTTCAAATCAGAAAAGTCAGGAGAGAAGGACACCCTGAGATCCCAGAAAGCAAATGCTCCTGCACCAGAGCAGCCTGGGAAGCTGTCTGGAAACCCAAGAGGCACAGCCATGTTATAAGAAGCTGAACAAAACAATAAAAAAGTATTTGAGCTTAAACGACAAACACACAGCATATTTGACTGATGCCAGAAAGCAATTTTTTAAATAGTGTTAAATAATAAAAATATGCATTTAACTCTATTTTATTATTCCCCAAAGAAACAATAAAAACCCCAGAATCATACTGACTACTGGAGTCAGTTAATTGAAATGATGAATGGAGTTTTAGGGTGCATCTTCACATTGTTTCCTTAAAAAAGTCTCCCCAGTTTCATACATAAGATGAAAGAGCTTGTCCACAGAAATGTAAGTTAAATTATCAATTTGCTCCACTATTAAGCACATTTATAAACTTAAATGTCACAATTAGACTCCTCCATGGTAGAAGGTGAGCCACTGGTGGGGGTTTTTTTGTTTGCTTTTTTTTCCTAAAGAGATAAAAAAGTAGGGCTTCAATGAAAGTAAAGCCCATTGACTTTCATAAAACACAAAATAAAGGTCATGTAAAAAGGCTTTAAGTCTTCTGGGAAATAAGAATTTAGTCCTATTCTCAGAAAGAAAGATAATCAGTGGCAGGCTTGGTCTGATCTTCAGAGGGTTTCTTGCTCAAGAAGTTTTATTTCCTCTTTTTTCTGCTTATAATAGGAGTCACTGAAAATTTAAGACATATTTCAAATATTTTCCATTTTACTACAATTCAAAATAGAGAAGTGGAAAATACCTCCACAAAGAGTTTACAGTGGCTGAGAAGTGAGAAACAAGCCGTGTATACTCATAGGAACACAAATTATTTCATCTCCTGCTAAATTTTAATCTTTTCCACAACTGGCTAATTGTAAATTCAAACAAATTTTCAGCTTTTGATGTCCCAGAACCGTTTATGGCTTTACACATTCATAGGAGAAGGGGGGGAGATAGACAAAATACAAACAAAAATCAGAATGAGATTGATGGTTTTGTTGTTGTTATCCAGGTCAGTTTTAGAAGACTCAGCCTTAAACACACTCCCTTCACTGCTGGGGCACCTCTTGCAAGCTGTAAGAAGAGTTCAGGTTTTGACAAGAACATGGCTCCAAGACTACCAAAGCTATGAAAAATAGTTCATTTTAATTTTGCAGAATTTGTCTCAGGCCCTTAAATCAGGCACAAAGGTGGGAAAAGGATCTTCGCATTTTCCCTGAAATTCAGGAGAGGATCTCAGAATCAGAATAGATGAAACTGCATTGTGCCTTTCTCTATATTCTCTTTACTGATCCTTTTCTTATCCCAACAAGAAATGCAATTAGTTAGAAACTCAGCCATACAATGGAACAAATTTTAATTGACAGAGGAAAACAAAAAGATTACAAAACCAATTAATTTCTTCTTTATTGCTTCATAATCTGTAATCATTTGTGTTCAAGCAAACGGCAATATCTTTCATCTGAAAAACATTCCAGGCTAATACTTCTGTGGTTTCTTCTTTTGTTTGCAGATATATAATGGCTTGTTAAGATCATGATTAGATCATGACACTTTGTAATTCCTTGGATGGTGATTCAGAATTGCTACCAGGAGGCATGGCCTGGCCCACACAGTAAATGGCAGAGTAAGACTCTTCTGGAATGGAGTAGCACCAGGTTTGCACCTAATGCAAGTATTTAACAACCTGTTTCCTTTTTGCTCTGTTAAACATCAACAATTGCTCATTTAATTTCTTTTTAGAAAGGTACTCAGAGCTCTAAAATGCATTTACTATCTTTCCAGATCAAACCTCTCTGCCAGGAGGTTCAGCATGATGTTGTGTAACCGCCCTGCCTGGGGTTCAGCTCCTGGCTCTGAGAGCCCAGGGCGTGAGCAGAGAACAGCTCCAGCAGCTGCTGACTTGTGCTGGGAGTCTGCAAACTGCTCAAGGATCACCCTGGGATGTGTCCCAGCCTCTCACAGAAGAACATAACACCAGTTTTCTTTTAAATGCAATCTTGAGATCTAATAAAAATCCCTTCCCAGAAAAGAATTCTCTCTGTCTCCTGGCCCTCCCTCTCATCAGCCTTTCTCCCTCCCTCCCTCGCTCCCGTTTTCCTCGGGTGTTCATAGGCAAGGCTACAGCAGAGCAGCTCTAACCTGCCTCTGGGCCTGGGCAGAGGGAAAGCAGCTCACCACAGCAGCTACAATGAAAACAAGAGTAAAAGAGTTCTGAAGCTGACACCAACTTTTCTGAGCATAAGTCAAAATATTTCTAATCAAGTCTGGTGGCCCAGGAAGATGAATTTCATTATGTCAGAGAGGGCCAATCTCCACATGTTCATTGCAGGGATTTTTGCCTCACGTTCTCCAAGACATGACTGCAGAAGAGGATAAGGCACAAGACAGAATCCCGTTGGATATATGTTTCCCTCTAGCAGTATTCCTGAAAGCTCTAAACCATTGTGACACTCAGCCAACACCATCAGCAAATCCCAGGCAGTAGGGGATGGCATAACGCAGGTGAAGGATGAGCTTCCCTACAGCTTTCTGCAACAGGTTGATACATCTTAGCTCCTTCATGTTTTGGCAGCCACCCAAGGCCATGAAAACTGCCAATCTTGCAACTTTCCTCAATATGGGAATGCTTGTCTACACAGGGATACAATTGCAGAATAAGCTAGGGCATAGATTTAGGCTCTTACCCATTGTGGTCTCATAACTGGTTCATGAAAGCACACAAAGCCCGAGTTGCTACTAAACAGCTTTCTCAATATGCCTTAATAGACCTCCCAGCTATTCCCATTGCACATTAAGAGGACTTGTTTTAAAGTACAAGAGAGTTTGGAGACAGTGTGTCTGTGTGAGGGCTAGCACAGTTCAGGATAAACTAATAAATAAAGATTGGCATCTTTTCCCAAGCCATCCCAGATATTAACACCCAAGAGGTAAAGCAATGCTAGGAGCAAACCACACAGTTGTCACAACAACAACCACACAGCACGGCCCAGGAGATGAGTAAATTGCCAGGAATCTGAAGAAAGAGAGAAATCAATGAAATCAAGGGATTCAGGACCTCTGGGCTGCTTTGGCCACCGGTCCTTGGAGTGGAAAGCTTCTGGCTCTCAGTATCTCTCTGGTAAAGAGACACAACCATCCTGTGAAAACATGGCAAAAACCACATCTATTTTATTAACCCAAGATCTTTCCAGCACGTGCCACTGCCGGGCTGTCAGCAGCACCTGGATGTACCAACACATCTCATTTGCTTGTCCAGTCACAGTTTATACCCTCCCAGCTGAGCTTTTCCACTGTTGAGTACTTGTGCACTGACCTACCCAGGCAGCAGGACCTCTGCAAAGAGCCAATGGTATCTGCTCTTATGAGGGATTCAGTACGAGGCTGGTCTTGCACATGTCTAATTTTCTTTTTTTTCTCCAAAAGCTCAATCTAGAAATGTATCACCACTTAAGGAGAGAACTGAAAGGCTGATTCACTTTTTTTGTGCTCAGGAATTTAGAATTTTGCAACCAATTTAAAGCCATTTAAAATCTTGTCCTTGGTCCCACTGCAAACACATTTTTTTGCAAAACCAGCAAAAGGGTAACAAATGCAGGTTGCACATTCCACAAGACCATTAAAAATTTGCAGATTTTCAAGAGAAACTGGTAGTGGAAAATACTTTGAAGAAGTTCGAGAATTACCTGGGGAGTAAGTTGTTGTTAATTACTATTGAGTTTACATACTCAGTGGAATTCCAAGAAGGAAATTTTGTGGGAGTGAGACAATCCAAAACGTTACAAAATGGATAAAATCTTTGTGGTTTAGAGATTTAACACACCACTAATAGCTGGAAGTCTGTCAGAGGTGTCTCCATAGGCAGCTGGTTCTATAAACTGATGCTCTAGGCTTTATTACAATTTCATCTGGAACATTCAGCTATTTTCAGTGATTTTTCAGAAGAAATATGTATACTCACTTATGGCAAATACTTGGCTTCTAGAGAGTCAAATATCCATCTCCCTGAAACTTGTAAATCCTGACAGCAGCCTCACAAACATAGACTGCCCCAAGCCAGGTTAGGCACAGTCACATAGCTCCCACTTAGGTATTTAGCCTGTCCTAATCACACATTCCCATTGCATCCAGCAGTTCTGATGAGCAGAAGGAAATGACAGCTCCACCTGAGTCCTGCAGGATGGAGACTGAGATAAACAGCTCATTAATGAAAGCAGAAAACAGCAACACTCATCTATTTTCACTGACAGATTACAAAGAAGCATTGATCCTAAGTGCATGTTAATGCTCTTATCAACAATCAAGCTCTCCATTCGGATCTAGTTGGGCTCTGAAAGGGAAAAATTAACTGGAAAGTTTTTGTAATTTCACAAAACAAGAGCTGAATACTGAGGGTTAAAAGGAAATCATTTACCAACCATGGCACATTATTATTCTCAGGGATAGTGCTTTCTAAAATTATGGGTCCTTATGGAAAAGTATTTTTCATAATAACCAATCCACTGCTCAAGAATATATTTCATAGCAGCATCCTCCCAAAGGCATTTTCCAGGGGAAACATTCCAGCTCTGTCTGTATTACATTTGAAATAATGTTAATACCATCTCCTTGGCAGGGATACACATGGACACAGGGTTTGTCCTGTGTTCTCTCTGTCTCCCCATGAGGGCTAACACTTACACAGGTCTTCCACCACCCGAACTACTTCTGTTACATTATTTATGTTCTAATGAGTACAGACTCACAGGCCAACAGCAGGGATGTAAAGCATAAGGACCTGGCTATTTAGTGTACAGCAGCCAAGTTAGTATCAACTGAACTAAGAGAGATCCATAAATATGGTGAGGAACAGCAGGGCTTCAGCAACTTTTTTCTGGGTCAAGAAGAAATACTTCCAGAAGTAGCAACACTACCAGCACCAGCCAGTGTACTTTAGTAACTCTCTTTCACGTGCTACACAGTTGGAGGTCAATTATTCAATTCAGACATCGGTACTTATATCACTGAAACAGCATTTAAACAAAGAGACGGTTGCCCCATGAAATGTAAACCCGGTTGGTCCCAGCAAGAGCAAAGATCCGGCCGGGCCAGCCCCGTCCGTGCTGGGAACGGGCTGGTGCTGGAGCTGTCAGCCGCGGCTTCCCCGGCACACCTTCCATTTGTTCCAGCCTCGGTCACACGGAACTGTAGATTGTGCTCTGAAGGAATTGAGCAGCTGAACCGAGAACAGAAGGACAGGAAGAGATGAGAGCCCTTCTCACCCTTCCTCAGCGCCGCAGCTTGCACAAGAGCAAGGCAAGCAGTGAGGAAAGGATGAGTTTTCAGAACTACAGCAGGAGTTCAGAGACTAAATCCTCTTCCCACACAACTTCAGAAGCCCTTTTGCTCACAATACCAATTCTCTGCACATTCCAAAGACGTATTTCCTCCTGTCAAGCCCCTTTGGGACTCCCACTCTCAAGAAAAACACACCAGCCACGAACTCGACAAGCTTTCTGGTATTTCCCCCTCTAGCTTATTTCTATCCCCATTATCTACTCTACAGAGATTTTTTTCCTCCACAAACCCCTCTCCCCCTGCAGTGGAAGGACAGACACACTCATGTGTACTCACAGTTTGAAAACACGGGGGGTTCTCACAACATTAAGAATTCGCAGCACTCAAAATTAATTAGTTCTATCATTCATTAGAAATAACATTTAGGTGAAGTGTCCCTGGTGTGTGAGAATCCCAGCCCTGAGCAGCAGAGATAGAGCAACATGACCAGAATTGTCCCTCAGCTATCACTCAGCATCCAAGAGTTGTGCTGCTTCAGTAACAAGTGGGAGGGGGAGGAGAAACAGTGGCAGCACAAGTTTCTTATCAGAACAAATCCTCCTGCAACCAGAGAAAAATTAGAGCTTTGCATTCACACCAATCTGGTCGCTTGAGTGTATCCATGGTAACCCCCATCCTTCAGAAATTCCAGTGTGCATCTACACACTGCTTTTACATTCCACTAACACACGAACAGAACTGAGAGCACTGGAGTGTCGGCTCCATTAATCTGCTTCTATTTCAGCTACAGAAGTGCATTAGGAGACAGAAAAGCTCCCCCATATCTACTCTTTAACCCAAATTCCTCCAGCATGCAGCTGGAATTTCTGGATTACTCTGTTCTTCGACAACAGTATTTATTGTCCTGCACCAGGAGGATGAGCCCTGCAGGATTCTGAACAGTCTGAATGCATTGTTGAGCACCATTTACTAACATCTGACTGATACATAAACTTCTGATTATATCAAAAAGGGTGAAAATTATTTTATTATATCAATAGCATGTTTAAAAATTCTTAGCAAGAATATGGTATAGAGCATTTTCTCAAGAAATCTGACAACTTTAATAACCTTTCTAATCTGATTTAATCAAAGGCTTCTTAAAAGAAAGGGTTTTAATATGTGGACCTGAAAAAGAAAATTACACTGGCATTTTGGATTTCTCTATGATAAATCAAAATCTGCTAACTTAGCTTGCTATTCTTAGATAACTTGCATGATTTCTTTTAACAGTGTATCATCACACAAAAATCAGAATGAAAACTAGTACCTGAAACAATAGCCTGTGAAAATGATGATGTTTAAATCACTCAGTGAACGGGACTGGGGTGTTGTTTCATTGGAACAGAGCAGTGTGATTTCATTTACAGTCATTACAACTTTCAGTAATTGTGAAAGCAGAAAGGGAAGGATTTCTGCCCCTGAAGGCCCCGAAGGCCCTGACCCCTGTGCTGCCTTCGGCCCTCGCACAGAGCCCGGTCACTGTCCCCACAGCAGCGTTCCAGCCCCGCTGCTGCCCGAGGACCGCGGGCTGCCCCGAGCAACGCTCGCTGCCAGACGCCTGCCCACACCACGCTCTGCTTCTGCTCTTCGCTTCACCACACCAAAATTCTCTCTATTTTAAACAAGAAAGCAGATTAATTCATGCTTAAAGCCAACAAACAAACAAAAATACAAACCCCAAAATCAACGCACAGTGGATAAGAAATTGTTGTTCTAAAGGAATTTGTTTTCCATCAGCTTTGGTTTTGTGCTGCTCTTTATAATTCAGATTCAGAGCAGTGCCAGAAAATGGCAGGCATGTCCTTGGAACAACACATGCAAGACAGGACTATTTTTATCAATAAAACATTTCCAGTGATATCTTTGGCAAGACTGGAGCACCAGTGTCCTGGAACCAGGTAAAACCAATGGAAACCTCCTCTCAATCTCATTTTGGCACCTTTGAAATCTCATTTATGTTGCCTTTTCTGGTGAAAACAGATGGAGTTAATTGCTGCTTTTTTAGTTACTATGTGAGAAAAAAGCTAAATTACCTTCAGAATGAGACCTGCATATATGCAGAGAGCTTGCACGAGTTCTCTGCAGAATACAAATGGAACTTGCCAAGGAACATTTGAATTTTTAGATTGTATTTCATTCAAATGCCTAAAATTTGGAAGAAGCTTTTCTTGGGAGGACTTTTATTCAATGAAGAAATTAGAGTTCTGCTATTTACACAAATGCCAGTCATTTTCCAAAGCCATCCCTCTCTGCTCTAGTGTCTGACTGCCACAGCAGTTGTCTAAAGCAGCCTTCCTTTCACCCAGCATGCTCCTACAACACCTACAGAAACTCGGAGAATCCAAGATGTGAAGCTTTTTATATTTACATTGGAAAAAGAAAAAAAATGAACAATAGCTTCTTCTGCTTGGAAGAAAAAAAAAGAAATCTTAGGAATCCTAAGGAAACTGAGGAAGATGTAAAATTCTCCCTTCCCCTCTCCGCACCTCTCCTTGGTAAGGACTTGCACAAAAACATACAAACAGGGGAATATTACTGCTTCAGTAAAGGGTTTATTAATATCTCAACTGCAAAGTCACAGCATCTGCATTCCTTATCAGAAAAGTACTGAGTTATTTTTCCCTTTCTTCACCTCTTTATTAAAACTCTAAATATCACCTTTGTGCCCAGAACAGTGGGGGAAATCAATCTGATGTCTGGAAAGTCAAGGCTTAGACATGGGAATGCTTCTGTCTTGCAAAGTTGTATTAAAAGTAAGAGTAATAGAGCAAGACAAACTAAGAGAATATGAAAGGCAACAGAATAGAAGAAATCAGAAGATTTTGAAATGTATTTTAATTACAGAGACAGCAGATAAGGTAAATGCAGGGCAGACTCGGGAGATTCAGCAATGTCTGAATTCTGACAGGTTTTCAGATGGCTCAGACTCGCTGTGCAGAAGGCAGTAAATATTTCATGGTGTTTATTTTGAGTGTTTTTACTTAGAGTCAGGTCTTCTGGGTTAGTAAAACCCAACACAGTGCTACAAACCAAACCCATGTGATCACACACCCTGCTGAGAGCCCACACTGAGTCCATTCAAGGACCAGCCCCATGGGCTGTAACGAGCTGTCAGTCAGAGCGCAGGGCTGCAAACCCCACAACCCCAGCCACCTCTCAGGTTTGTCCTCAAATATACAGAAAAATTGATCCACAATTCTCCAGCAGTTTTTACAGGTTAAGTAAACAGATCTCTGCAGGTAAATCACCTGTATCCTTCTGCCAGGTCAGAAACCCCAGCTGGAGAACCACACCTAATCATCCACTCTCAGTTCATCAATAGTTTTACAGAAGAAAGTGAAGAATCGGGTAAAATCGAGATGGCACAGTGGCAAACAGCCTCTCCCTGCCACAGCTCCCCTCTAGAATTTACACACCTGAGACCTCCATTGCATTGGCTCTAGGCTTTAAGAACTATTTGTTCTTTAAACCTTCTCCCCCATGAGCCATAACTTTATCTCCTTCTAAAACATGACAGACTGAACACGGGAAAAGGCAGGATGTTGAGCACGTGCTGGTACCCCACCTGGAATTACCGTATCCTAGGGATAAGGCAGCCCTGATATTTGGAGTCAAGAAGGATTTTCTTCCCCACCAAAGCCTTGTCATGCTTTCTTGTTTTCCTGGGAGGAAAGCTGCATGGGGGCAGCAGGGTTTGTTCTTAGCTTTAAAGCTGTTTGTGATGACTCAGTGTAATATCTACTTTGGAACACTAAATATTCCCCAGTAAACACTTGACAAACCATTCACATATAGAAATACATTTTAAAAATCAAAGAAAAGAGAGCAAAATGAAAATGTTTCACATTCCAGTTGAAATGATGAAAAGGTGACGCGAAATGTTTCTGTCTCTACCCTGCAGACATCTCATTTTATCATCCTTGGGGGCGACAAATTGGGCATTTGTACAGTTATTTTCTTCTCTACTGAAGCCTTTCTGGAATACTCTCAGACACAGACACTTCCCTTGCTCAGGTGGCAAATTTTTATTCATATTCTGCTGTAAACAACAGCAAATTACCAGTGCATTTCCTTCCCACCAAATCACCTTAGCAACCCCTGTGAAACAGCTCCAACATTCAGAGGGAACTTGGAATCTCACTGAGACCTGCAAAGCCTCCAAAGGAAAAACAATACCTCTGGTAAAAACAACAAAAGCTTTATGTTTTGCTACATGGAACCTTATAATCCTTAAAAGACACAGACTGAGGTTTTGAGAAGGAAGTGGTTCAATGCAAGGTGCAAGCATTCCCTTTCAGAGCAAAACCTTCTGCCCAGGACACAGTGCTGCCATTGGCTCCTGCCCAACACGGCTTTAGACTGAGCCAGGACAGTGATGGCACCACTGATCAAACATCACCAGCAGGAACTTCCCTGTCTCAGCTCCTAGTGGGACTCTGGTCACACATCTGGCAGAAGAACAACATTTTTTGCTTGAGGGAAACTGAATCTGAACTGGAGTCAAACCAAGGTTTTTCAGAATTTCCCATGGATAGGGAACGCTAAGAAAATTCAGCAGGAAGAACATAGATGTTCATGCATGCTTCCTGGCTTCCCAGTGAGATGTATGCTTTTCCCAATTTCCTGTAAGTAAGAGATCCCAGATTCTCTTTTCTCCTTCTTTCTCTTCACTATCGGCTTCAGGAATTCTTGAATACTTTGTCAGACCCCAAGCCTGCCTGCACTGACTGTTGCTATTCAATAGCCACCAATTCCAGCCAGTGTGTGGCTGGGGTTAACCGGTATCCCTACCAGGCAGCTGAAACTCCAAAAATGTTATTTTACAGGGTTTTTAAAGAACCCAAGTCCTGTGGCATTGTAAGGCACTTCCTTTCCTGACACCTTCAAGATCAACCCTGATCATTTTTAACTGCAATTTTCCTCTATTACGTATTATCCAGGAATCTCACAGATGAAACCCAAGAGGGGCTGCTCCCTGTGAGGCAGAACCCAGACCCTCACACACCTCTCTTCCACCTCAGACAACAAGGCTGCCTTACACTTCTACCAACTTACATAGAAACACTGTATTTCCACCAGAATATTCCAGCCTGGAACACTCAGACAGCTGGCTAGTGCTCGTGATTTGAACGTGAGCCCTCGTGTGCTGTGCCTGCCGTAAGCGTGAGGGTCCGTGGTGGGGGACACTGCTTTAGTCCCAGATCCCCACATGGAGAGGGACACTGCTTTAGTCCCAGATCCCCACATGGTGGGGGACACTGCTTCAGTCCCAGATCCCCACATGGTGAGGGACACTGCTTCAGTCCCAGATCCCCACATGGTGGGGGACACTGCTTTAGTCCCAGATCCCCACATGGTGGGGGACACTGCTTTACTCCCAGATGCCCACATGGTGGGGGACACTGCTTTAGTCCCAGATCCCCACATGGTAGGGGACACTGCTTTAGTCCCAGACCCCCAACACACACCGGGCAGGCTGCTGGGCTGGGCTGGGCCTCCATGGCCAAACCCCTGACACCTCACCTCTAATCAGTGCTGCCCCTCTATCACAGCAGGAGTTCTGCCAACAGGACTTTTAACTCAGACCAAAGCAGATCATGCTTTTAACTCTGACAATCCTTTGTCAGCGAGGTAGCTGTACCGCCAGAACACAACTCCAGGTTTGGCTTTTTGATCACAATTTTTCTCAGCTCCTCGGGATAAAGAGGATGAAATCTGCAGGCCACATCAGAAACACTAAGGCCAACTTTGTAATAAAACAATTCACTTCCAATACTCTGAGAACCTTGAACATTTTTGAACTATGTGTAACAGGAGATGAGGTAGTGTTTGATTTACCTCTCAAATGAAATTTCAGGAAGGTGCATTTATAGATAGCTAAAAAGAGCTGCAATAATTCCACGAGACTGTGCTCTACCTGAACACATCCATTTGCTGTAAAGTTACGTACAACACACTTTGAAAAGACAAGGTAGGGCAGCCTAATGGATCCGCTTCAATTACAGATCCAACTCAAAGCCTCTTTCTGCCCAGTTCTGAGCAGCACTTTGAAGTGACAAGGATGAAAGGGTGCTCAGTGTCTGACAGCCTGAGGGCTCTGGGTACAAATGAGCAAAAGATCTGGCTCCTCATTGACCAGGGCCACGCCTGCTGGAGGGATCTCCAGCTTTAAGGAAAAGGTCCCCTGCCCACTCCTGTCTCATGCTCGGGTATGTAATGCTGCTTAAAGCAAATTCTGAACCTGGATAACAATAGATCAGACCAGGGACGGGTAAAACAGGCTTAAATATGAAATGAACTTAGAAAAAACTTTATCTCTAAGAACATGGTAAATTTGGTAGATCAAAAAAACTGCCCACAATTGCATTCCCAAGGCCACGAGACATCCAGTAGCATTCAGTACCAGTACCAGTTTCTACCAGCACAGGCCAGCAGAATCAGGTTAACAATTTCCACAGCCATTTATAAAGCTGCCAGCCTAAACAATGGCTTTTTTAGTATCTCACCATCGATCTGAAATAACAGATCAGCTTATCTCCCATGGTTCACAAGCCTCAAAAAGAAGACAAAATTTAAGTCACTCAAAATCACCAGTGCTCTGGAGGCCATTAGTGGGATTTGCAAGCCTTTGGGTAGCCACGCACCTTGACTTCAGCACGTGTTTTGTTACTGAACCACAATCACAAAGCTGAAAATAATAATCAGCATGGCCAGTTCAGACACACACGACCCCACACCCCTCTGCACAGATCCAGCATCCCCAGTTCATTCCAGCTGCTGAGCTGGGTATTGTTTGGTTTCTGAATAGTAATGGGGCCAGACCTCTCTGTGAATAAAAACGCGTTTCTTGCGAGTCAAAACCACCAAAGGATTTTGTTTCCCTCCCCCATCTTCTTTTCCCTAAATTCTGGAATGCAGAAATGCGTCATAATTGCCCTGAAAGCAGCAGAGGGAATACAGCAAGGAGGAAGTTGGTCTCTGCACAATTCTATTCCTTTGCTTTTTGATCATGATCCAATGGACGAGTGTTGCCACAAAGACTCCCTGTTATCAGCGTGCAACTAAAACCTTCCCAGAAACTTATTCAGATTATATGTAGGCATTCATACTTAAGGGATAAACTCTTTGCCATGTACTTTAGAACCCTGCATAAACATTCAATAATTGTATTCCTTCCTAACAAGTAAGGTTTTGAGAGGGAGATAATTTTCTCCTAGTAACTAAATGGTACTAAATAATGTTATAAACACAACAGCTCATAACCCAGCACAGCTTTTACATTTTGTTGTGCAAAATCTACAGCAAACATGTAAAATGAATCACTGAAGGGGGCTGACAAATGCACAGGTGTTACACTCACAGGATGGTTTGTATTGGTTGTGGGTTTTTGTGTGTCCAAGCAATCATTAAGTAGTTTTTCCTCTAAATTTGGATAGTTTCCTGGAGCATTTACAGCACAAGCACTACAACACTGTGCTAGGGCAGGACAATTAAAAAAAATAAATAAAAAGAGAAAATAAAAGACTTATCAGAAAAAGAATTTCTCTCCCTTCTTCTTCAACTACACATCTCAGTTGTTTCTCCTCTTTTCAGTGCCTAGCACTGGAAAAACATGGGAAGAACACACAGCATAAATGCTGACCAAACAATTCAGTTGTGGTCATGACTGGCAAGTTCACCTGCAGAAACAATTCTGCTGGTTTCCATTCTGCAGCTCTGAGCTCCCTCACCTGCAGGAGACCACGGATGGCTCACCACACTCACAGCTCTACAGCAAACTTGGAGCCTGATCTGAGTCTCACACTCTCATCCCCTACAGTGATTCTGTGAGAAAAGTTCACTTACAGAAACTCTTGACGAGAACATTGGGAGAGTTACACTCTTATGGGCAATTTCATGTCTCCACAACCATATATGGATTTTGCTTTTTTTCATATGCTCCTTAAACTTATTTGGTTTTCATTATTTACTCAGTAATTTAGGCTACAGAAGGGGACACAGAAATTGCGGTGGGCTGAGAGTGCAGTTAGCTGAGGAACTCATTAGAAGTGCAGAATGTGTTAATTTTCTGTGTCCATGGTTATAATGTTTAAATAAATACATTTTAAAAGCTCATCAAGCATTGCAGCCTTGCAATGAAATAGAAGCAATAAACATGTTGTCTGATATTGGAAATACAGTATGACTGCTGAGATAATTTTAATTAGTCAGCTTTTAAGACCTGCAAGTATCATGTGTTATTACAACCCTGTTATTTTTTGGTACATCAGACTGCAGGGGACACATAGAATTCTTATTTACCTGAAGGGGAGTATGACCCCTCACAGCTCATCTACTTTTTGTGACAGTTTGGAGGCTGTGGGATCTGGCATGCCTTGCTCTGAAAACGAAGGTGCTTGTAGAGAACAACAGGAGGGGCAGCCGTGCTTACATAGAGCAAACTGCACAGGCTGTGGGAGCAGGTGAAGCTTAGGGGAGCTCAGGGTGATTTACACCGCAGTGTGGCGGCTCCACCCCGTCAGACACGCTCCCCCCACACTGCCGCCGCCATGTTTGCTCCCCTCACACTGCCGCCGCCATCTTTGCTCCCCTCAGCGCTCGCGCTCCCCCCCCGCGCCGAGCCTGCTCCAAGGCGGCGGAGAGAGCCAATCACCGCGCGGCGCGGGAACGTCGGACCAATCATCGTGCAGCGCGCGAACGTAGGACCAATCACCGTGCAGCGCGGGAACACTGGGCCAATCATCGAGCAGCGCGGGAACATCTGACCAATCGCCGCGCGGCGCGGGAACTCCGGACCAATCGGAGTGCAGTACGCCAGGTGCACGCCCCGCCCCTCTCTGCCGCGCGCTGAGGGCCGGACGCGCTGAGGGCTCGGTGTGACAGGTTCCAGAGGGAAGGCCGGAGCTGTTCTCTGCCCGCTGAAAATGTCCCCAGACAGCAGCAAGTGCTGCTAAGGGCTGATCCGCTGCTTACATGTGCTTGAGCTGTGTGGCCCGGCCAGTGCCCCACAGGCACCTGTGACAGCAGCATCACCAACACCCACCTGAATAAATGTTAATGTGCCTCAGGTTCCCAGTGCCCTCCAGATACTGTAATATAAAATTCACAAAGATAATTGTGTTTACTTACATTGCCAGCTGAAAAATCTATGTGGATTTATCTATTGTTGTAAAACTTTCCTTCTCAAGGAAATGACTGGTAAATGGCAAAAAGGACAGCATTGTTTACATCTGTTTACTCTGCTAAACTTACACTGCTAATTAACTCACACTAGTTATACTGCGATACCTGTTCCTGAACACAGGCACCTGCTGAGAGAGTCACAAATGGGTCTGGGTTAAATGAGGGGGAAGGCGGATTTCTGTTGCCATTTCTTCTGTTTTCTGTGTGGGAATCTGCTTATAAATCACCTTGATTGTAGCAATGTGGATGGATGGAAAACAAGAGTGGACTCAGGCCTAGGCTGAAATTCAGCTTTTCTTTCATGCAGAGGAAGGTTACAGAGGAACAAACTGCAGCATTTTGTAGTGGTGGTACATTAATGTATCCTACTGATAAATAGAAAAGTAGAGCCTGCACAGTCTGAAAGTGATAACTGCTTTTCACACAACATGCAATTTCCATTTTTTATTAGTCAGATCTTCTAACACTTTTCCTCATTAGTTCACCACAGGATCATTGATTTTATTGCTGCAGGCTTGTCTTAATTGTGCTAAAACAAATATTTTGGGTATGAGGGACCCTCACAGTAACCACTTCACTTCCTCCAGCCTGTGTTTCCTTAATCTCCTTGCCATAACCATGTTCCAGAATTTGCTTTCTGCAGTGCCTGTGCTGGGACATCACAATGAACTTTTCAAAATGGAAAGCATTTCATGCTTTTCAAAGTGTATGGCAAATGTATGATGCACTGAATTTAACGAATGAGTTTGTGCTTTCATTTTAATCTATTACTTGAATTGAATCTCTGATGGAGAGTACTCAGTGCAAAACCTAAGTGTTTGGTGGGTACCTTTCTTCCTACCCGCCTCAGGAACTTGAGGCGAAGTTCCGTGTCCCACCAATGCTTACAGCTGAGTTCTGGAAAGATTGTTCTCTGTGCTTTCCATTACCAGTGACATTCCTGTCCCTGATCCAAACATTTCACATGTTAGCACAGCCTCACGCAGGGGTGGGGAGCAGGAGAACTGTGCAGAGCCATCCTGAGTAAACCACCTTCCTCCCCTTGGTCTCGTTCAGCACACCCTTGAGCAGGTACCTTGCACAAAGTGAAAGCTCTTCAGATTCTGTTCTCTGTGCTTTTAGGATATTTCGGGAAAAAAAATAATTGTGAAATGAAACTGAAAAATATTGATAATCCTTTCTCAGCTTAATATGAAATAAAATCAATGAAATGCACTTTTGAATGTGTTTCTGTGAGGCTTCTGTGGCATGCTCTGTTGTGGAGCAATTGCAGGCTGCCCCACTCTGTTCCTGTGCCTCCCACATTTCTTTACTTCCTTGAATTGACTTCTCTTTGTTTTACTTCTTGCTGAGATCCCCAAAGGACCCTGATTTATATCTTAATCATCTTTTCTACTTCCTTTGTTGAATGAGTTGTTCTCCATTCAGCTGGGCCCCCAAATCCCCCTGCTTCCCCCAGCAGTCCCCTCAGTCCCCGCTTTGTCCCTGCTCCTCTCCCGCTCCTGGCTCACACCCGCTGTCCTTTTCCTGACCTGAGTTTGTAACCTCTCAGTCAGCCATGACTCTGCTTTCTCCATGTCTTTTTACCACCAGGCATTAGCTAATTCCCACCCTTACTCTTTAACATCATCTCTCAAAAATTTTTCCTCCTAAACTTCGTTGCCAAAATGATCTGTGCTGTGTTAATTTTGTGGCTCATTCCCTGCACCTCCCTTCCGATGGGAACTTGGCCATACCACCTCTCCTCTTTCGGTGCACCCAAATGCAGCTGCAAAATTATTTTGGTTTGGTGTCCTTCTCTGTTGTGGCTTCTTGACTTCCTTCAAAGAAGCAGCAAGATTCTGTTTGCTGGTTAGGCCTTACCTTTTATTTCCTGTCTTGTCAAGTACTGCAAAATAAAGTGAAAAAAGGGAGATCAAGCAACACAGCCATGGATACACAGTCTGAAATCCCTGTCCTTAGCCAGTGTGGCTGCTCTAGGCAGCACAACAGCCATCCATCACACCAGTGTTCCAGCACAGGTGTGAGAGGGCAATATCCAGAGGCAGCAAAAACACCACAATAAACCCTCTTAGTTTCATCAGGAAAACAGGGGGAAAAAAACCTTCTTTTCCTATCAAATATGTTATTGTTTTAATCTTTTTTATTAATTCCAGTTCATTCTCTGAAAAAAAAAAGTATAATTGAAAACCATTGAAATTAAATATCAGTCCTTAGAAATAATTCTCAGCCAAACTCTTTAATTAATTCAACTTAATCCAAACCCTGATTTTTGGTTCCACAAACTGTTCACATAGGAATAAGTCTATCCAGAGTCAGGTTCTCTGAAGATGTTTCATATGATTGTTGCTGTGAATAGACTCACACTCAAAGGCGTGGGAGCCAGGCACAGGTGGGAGTGCGGTGCATTCTCATCCTGAGGTATTCACATTTCATTTGGAATGGGAAACAGACTGAGGAAAGGGAGGTGCAGTGTTTGGGTCTCTGTACTGCTGAGCTGTTACCGTCAGCCACACTAATACATTCATGTATGTGTGATCAAGGGAAACAGCTCCAGCAGATCCCATCGAGGCACTTCCCGAGGAATTGTCAGTCCTGGATGAATCGTGGTCCCTGTCCCACTCTCCATGCAGTGCAGCACACACTGTCAGCCCTGCTGCCCTCCCAAGGAATTGTCAGTCCTGGATGAATCGTGGTGCCTGTCCCACTCTCCACGCAGTGCAGCACACACTGTCAGCCCTGCTGCCCTCCCGAGGAATTGTCAGTCCTGGATGAATCGTGGTTCCTGTCCCACTCTCCATGCAGTGCAGCACACACTGTCAGCCCTGCTGCCTTCCCGAGGAATTGTCAGTCCTGGATGAATCGTTCCTGTCCCACTCTCCACGCAGTGTAGCACACACTGTCAGCCCTGCTGCCTTCCCGAGTTCACGCCTGCCTCCAGGAGCTGCTCAGTGGGCTCACAGAGCCGGCCGGAGGGCAGGGAATGCTGCACCCACTGATTCCACCTCTTACCCACCCAGCTCTGCCCCCCTGTTCAACCCCATGGAACTAGGAACAGAGAGTGGACAGGGAAGAATTGGCTGGAGCAATTGCTTGAGAATTAGTGGGAGGTCAAACGTACAGACCCACAGGTGCAGGGTGTGCGCAGCTCAAATCTGGGACTGTCGCCGAGCACTTGTAGTAGAACACATCTGTCTGGAATAGGCTTTTATACATTGAAATCATTGTTAGGAATTTTGTCCCTTATTTCAAATATATTTAGTCTTCCAAATACTCTGCCCCAGTCCGGATTTATCTTCAGCCCTTTCGGAGATGTTTAGCTCGACAGCTTGTCCAAGTTCAGTACAACACCTGATAACCCTGTGTGTAACCTGTACAACCTACTTACCCTGTAAGTAAATTGTCCTTTACTTACACACAATTTTAGTCTACCACCCATTCTTTGCAATAAGCCATCTTTTCTCTGCCATACCCGTAGGTGTGAACAGCATTTGGTGCTTTTCAGGTGTTTCTGCAAGGCCCAACAATGACCGCAGCTGAGGTGTTCTCTGTGGGCTGTGACGCTCCTTCCTTTGTGCAGCCCTGACACGTCCCCACAGGCCACAGGACATTCCTGTTAAGTTGCCCATTTTAAAGCTCTGGGCAGCTCTCCTGTCATCTCTGGCAACACAAAACGTTCCCAGCAGCATTTGTTTGTTTTCTTGAAATAATTTGATTTGCACTTGCTTCCCAATGCATTTTCCCTGCTTTGCATATTGCTGTGTCTGTGCCTATTAGGCTCTTCAGTTTCAAGAAATTTCTAAACTATTCTTAGTCCTAAATAATTTTAGACTCAATTTGAACCACGAGCCAGTATTTCATGGGGAATTGCACATAAATCAACAACACCTGTCTTCATAAAAGAAATTTAAGACTTTGTGTTCATACTAATTTCCTTTGTGTACGAAGAAGAAAGCACAGCCATAAACCAAGGGCTGTTCAGCAAGGATTATTTCCAATAACATTAAAATTATTTACAACAGTATTTACAATAAACCTGATAGAATTTTCCTTTACATGTAAATGAATGAACCCTCCAGAAACAACCACAATGTATGTAACTCCCTCTCTCACATGCACTTCATCCTCATCAATCCCAGGATTGTTTCTGTTATGGACTTAAAGAGCCAGAACAAATCAGAATTTTTCTCAGCAGGATTTTAAGTCAGCACCATTTAAATTAAATGATACTACAAAAAAAACCCCCAAAACCCCAAAAATAGAACAAAAAAAACCCCACAGAAAACCCACCACACTTTTGTACTAGTTAAGCTTTGAAATTCTTGTGACAGGAATAGACATTTTAGCTTGATAAGAATCAGCAACAGAAACTTTCTTTTTTGGAATGTTTTTAAGAACCCATGGATTTTCAAAGTGTGACTACAGTTTTGCGGTTTCATGGGAAGTGTGAAGTATTTTAGATAAATTTAATGCTGTTTCACCACCAACAATGACATTTTCTAATGAAAAAAGCTTGTTTGATTTCAAATGTGGGCTACTAGAAATATTGCAGCTTAATTTTTTTAAATTCCAAACAGATAAAATCTATTAAAATTCTCTTTAACAAAAAATACATTTTAATTTGAAAATGCTACAAATATTTTTAATTTCTTAAAAGGGATCATAATTTTCTTAAACTGTTATTTCTAATAAAAATAACCCTCTGTCTATGTATTATTCTCTTACATTGTTGTCCATCAGATGCCTCTTGCACTGAGGTAGGAATTTGCATAAAGGAACATGTACTTTGTTATACAGTACGCATGAATATTAGCAAACTTGTACATCCTTCTGCCTTATATACCCATGTTTTATTCAGAAGTGCTTGGGGTTTGTTATGTTTAAAGTGAAAGATTTTTCAGAAAAGCTTTGAGCACAATAAACCAGCCTCACTGGGCTTTTTTTGGCATTCACAGTGCATTTTGAAACAGCAATATTGTCTAGAGACTTTTATAGCCTTTCAAACATTTTAGGAACAATTAAACACGTCTTTCTTAGACTGAAATCCTTCTTGCTGCCCTCAGCTGTGAGAGTGCCGAGGTCTCTGTTCCCAACACCACCACTGTGGCTGTGAGCAGTGATTAACCCGCGGGTAAACCCCGGGCACGGTGAGGCGGCCTGAGCTGGCTGATCACTGCTCTGCGTCCTGCCGGGCTCCTTCTGGGCTTCCAGCTGCTTCAGCGCGTTTTCCAGGGAACGGGAAGCAGCTGATCTGCAGCAGCACACTCTGTTCCCTCACTGGCACTGGAGGGAGCCTTGCTGGGGAGCACGGAGAACATTAATGCCCTACTGTCATTCCTTTCAAGAGGCTGAACCCTCTCTGCCAGGCCCAGCGCTTCACACTTACGGCCTTCAAGTTCCCTGGCCAGGTTCTTAACTCGCAGTGCAGGGATGGGGTGGACACTGCTCCTGTTCTCCAGGGCTCACAGACCTTGCACTGAGCTCCTTAACCTCTTGGCATTGTGTCTGATATCCCTTTACAACAAACCACCGTTAGAAGAATAGTATCAGAGATGAGGTAATGTTATTTACCTCGGCCGGAAGGAAGGTTTTCCTGTTTGTGTCTGAAGTCCGCTGGCAGCATCCCCACTGGGGTATGGAAAAGGGATGCTGGGCACGCACTGCAGACAGTTGGTGAATAGCCACCAAGTCACGTTTTTTATGAAGTACAGTTGGAGATGTAAGTCTTTATTCTGGCTTGAGAGCTAATTACATCCTCCAAACTGTCTAAATGCAGCCAAATGGGGTCTCTAATTACCATGCAGTCATTGGCTTCCCAAGCTCCCTTGGACGAAAATAAAACCCAAATCCTGCAACACTGGAACAAAGAGGAAAATGGCATTGAATTGTAAAGCTGTTTCACCTGGGTTTCTACACTAACATAAAGAGAAATAAAAACTAGAAATGTACATACTCTTCCTATCTCTGCGAGCAGCTGGCACCCGAGCACTTCAGGTGCCACCTCTGAGGATGGGGAGTGACACGGAACCAATTTATGTCACCCAAATGACTGGCCACTGACAGCATCTATCTGTCAGGTGCGCCTTTAGGGCTGGGACAAGCACCGTCACCTCAATTAGCAGCTTTCTCCACGTGGAAAACAGCGGAGTTCCAGACAGACCGTGTTATCTGTGAACTTCTGGGGTTTAGCAGCAGTGTAACATGACAAAAGAGCTACTTGAAAGAAAACAATGTTAAGAGGACATTCAAATCATCATAGGAAGTTTCAAGCATTTCTCACTATTTCCAAATGCACTGGGAAATGATCCAGCTCACCCAATGCCCAACAAATACTTATCATACTTATTTTAGAAAATAAACATCATAGAAATAAGCATTTAAGCAAAAGGAACTGTGCTTCAACAGCAGTTGCTATTATTGTTGGTGTTCATTGGTTTTAGCCTTTCAAATGACTGGAGTGGAGCTCCAGTTCCCACCTTTCTCTTTGGTTCGGTTAATGACATGTCACAAAGATCTTGTAGAATAATTGTGAACTATTTATTAGCTCTCTGAATCAACAAACTTCAGTTAAATTGACATCAAAGACCTGACAGACAGTCTTACACATAAGTACACCTTTCATAGGCACATCTCCAGCTTATGAAAGGGACTGACAAATAAGTCTCAGGGGAGAGTTCTTCAACCAAAAGGAACCACAGATCTGATTTTAAGAGATCTGAGATGACAGATGGCATTCTTCCTGTTCTAATGTTAGTTTGCATTTGTTGAAAGTTATGAAAAATTAGAAGAGGTGCTACAAGCCAAGCAGTCTGACTTAAAAATGGAACTAGAATCCTTTCTTTAGTGATTAGGCTGGAGTTTGCATTGCTGCAAAGAGGGACGGAGTATTTTTAACTGAAGAACACTGAATTTTATCGCTGGTCCTCTGTTGAGTCATCCTGCCCATGATGGAAAGGTGCATACACATAAAATATCAAATTCAATATTAATTCAAATATTACTCAGCTGGTGGAAAATAGAAATGTAATTGGAAATTTGTTAAGATTTCTAGGTTTAATGTGTAAAGACAAATCAAGCGTCATGACAGCCTGGCCAAATTCTAAACAGGACTTTGTGGTCCAGCTGCCTCACAGTCTGCCTTGTGGAGAAGTTCATCAGCATCCATTAATCTTTGTTTACATCTGGCATCCTGCTCCCATCCTTTTAATCAGAATGCCTGAGGTGAGGAAAGCAGAGGGGCTATAAATGCCCAGGTGGACTTAAACAGAAAAATTC
Organism: Aleadryas rufinucha; assembly: GCA_013397815.1. Classification (NCBI taxonomy): domain Eukaryota; kingdom Metazoa; phylum Chordata; class Aves; order Passeriformes; genus Aleadryas; species Aleadryas rufinucha. The sequence goes on from VZTH01012275.1 coordinate 74,736, forward strand.
TTTCTCCCATTTGTGCCCAGTGAAAACCAGGAATGATGGAAGACATTAAACTCTCACCTGTATCAAGTATCAAATCCTTTTCCCATTTCAGAAAATGTAGTCACCAAGGAGATGCAGGGAGTTCCCAGGAGCAGGGGCAGTCCCTGACAACACAGAGTGCAGACAGTGCTTGGCCTTTAATAAACAGATTTTTCATTCTCTGGGGAGAGCTCTGGGTGTGTAACAGTGAGCATGAGGCATGAGCAGAGATTTGGGCAATGCAAAATGTATCTTCTACTTATTTCAGGGACTTAGTACAGTATCTAGGAATCAGTGTGTAAAACACTAACCTTGAATATTTTCGCTATTAAAGCCAGGAGTGAGAAGGATCCTGACACAGATGTAACCCCCCCACCTGCAACTGCAGGTGATGATGAATCCCAGTCCAACAGCCTATTGAACACTGGGGGAGTGCTTTCTGCTCTGTCAGACCATGGGATGAAGTTTGCCATGGTTTGCATGCTCATGGGTGCTTCTGAGAGCCAGGAGCAGCATCATCAGTCTGTCTCATTTTCTGTAACAGCCTTCCAAAGCCTTCAGTCAGGCTGAGGAAAACCCCCAGCCAACACAAGGAGAGAAGGCTGTCGGCACAATCCACACTCTGTCCCTGCGCTGGGAGAGAGCTCTTGCATTAGTGGGGTCTAGAAAATAATTGCCCAGCCTTGGCTGGTGGGCATTTGATCATTTTCTGCTTGGAAAGACGAGCGAAAAATGCTCCCTTCCGACATTCAATTAGGAGAGCTGTTTGGTGTCAAAGCGCCGAGGGAATTTTAAGGGACCGGTTATTGCTGCTTTATGCATAATTCTGAATTTGCTGCTCTAATGAGCCCTTCTCTATATCATCCGTGACTGTCACTCAGCTCGGTGAAAATGGCTTGGCCTGACAAATCCTGTTAAGCCTCAGAAATTAAATGAGATCTGAAAATGCCCGAGTCCACACCCGTCGCACCACATGCTGCTTTGATCAGCAGCGTTAGTCAAGCAGGCTTGGAGGTGAGCCAGCAAACGCAGGGCTACCAGCCGGGATGGTCAGGAGCCACTCCCTGGCCCGAGGATGGCAGGTGCTCCACACCCCTTGGGATCACCCCCGGAACAGAGAACAGCCCCAAGCTAATGGAGCAGAGGTCATTCCATTCGTTTATTCTCCAGATGTAACTGCCGGCTAAGAGAGAGAGTTACAGGATCTCTGTAGAGCTGTTTAGATTCCTTAGCTCTTCCCTACAAAAGCCTTTTCCATACAGCCCATCAGCAGAAGTGCTGGCCCATCGTCATCTTCCACTGGCCAGCTGCAAATAGAAAATTAAAGAAAACCAGTATTTGGGAGGGGAGGAGGAGGGAAGTAATGGACTGGGTGGCTCGTGGTATTGCCCTGTCTGTGATGGTCAGGCAGGAATAGCTGGAGCTGAGGGGGAACATTCACATAGAGTGTTGGATTAAAGACCTTTCTTCAGATTCCCCAAATCAAAGCATGTTTCCAGGAATTGCTTCTGACAGCTATGTTTTTAATAATTTATTTTAACTAAAAGATCTCTAATGGTAGACCAAAAAAAGGAGTAGGGTCATGAAAAAATTATCTAAAGGAAAATACAAGGGGAGGTTGAATCCTGTAGTGTTGATTTTAGAGCTGCAAAATAGAAACTGACCATTGAGTATTTTCCTGCATATCATAAGTAGACCAAGAGCACAAATGCCATGAGAACATCTAGAAATTCACCTTGAGGCCCATACAGATCAACTGAAACTGTGACAAGCTCATAGCAACTGCTGGGACAACCCCTCTGAAGGCTGGCAGAGAAAGAATGCCAGAGCCCCTCAGGATGCCCCAAACCCTCAAGACTCACCTACTTCCAGGTGTCCAAACCCCAGTCCCTGCCAGCCTCCTCAGAGTGGCCAAGGGGGCCGGTTTGCACTGGGAAGACACCAATGGTGAGTGGAAAGCTCATCTGTCTCACGGCTTTCCCCTATCTGATACCCCCTACAGCCACTGCAAGCATTTCTTTGGAGTCAGAAAGCTCCTGCTGGGCTCACCGGGTGAGAATCCCTGGCCATCGCACCTCTCCCCATCACTTCCACCCAGCAGCTCCCCTCCCCACCCCAGCTGTCAGATTTAATCTGCTCCCATGTGGGAACTGCCCTGCTAGTAGCTCTTTTCAGTTTCAGTCAGGCTGAGTTAAGAAGATGGACTTTGAAGGCTGCCGGGCGGCGTTCCGGGGTGAGACACCGGGAGCGGCGAGCAGAGCGGGTGCAGGGGTGCCTCGGGAGCGGGGGCAGCTGCGTGTCCGCACACGGAGCTCAGGGGCAGCTGGAAAGGTCGTGCTGAGCACCAGTGACGTGCTCCGGCATGTGATTCTCATATGAGTTCAGCGGTTTGATGTGGGGACCGAGCACAAGCCAGCATTTATAGCAGATGACAATCATTCATCGCAGGGGTGTCAGTCAGAAACGCCGACTGCCGGAGAGACGCCGCTCCTGGTTCAGCTGCTCTGGCAGAGCCTCCCCGTGCAACTGCAGCAGAACAACCATCTCACCACTCCTGTGGCATCATTCTGCTTTTAACCCCAACAGCTCCACAGACTCGAGCTCTCACTCAGTGCAGCCACAGAGGCACACAGGTACCTCATCCCAACGGGGTGTAGCTCTTATTTCCTGTAGCAATAACCCATCACCACTAAGCTCTGCGGTTGAGTTTGCACATCAGGACATCCCTGCACTTGGGCAGTCTGCAAACAGCTGTCCAGAGAGGGGGTCACTGCCCTCAGCCCCTGCGAGCCCCAAGGCTGAGCCCAGTGCCCCTGCAGAGCTGTGCTTTGATGGGGAGGATTGGAGTGGTCACAGAGCAGCTCAGCTGGAGGGGACCAGAGGTGCTCACCTGTGTGGCACTTGGGCAGAGGAGGTGCCAGGGTCACCAGAGCAGCTCATCCTGGAGCACATCCACACCCGCACATCACCGCTGCTGCGCTGGTACTTCTGTACCAGCCTCTGTGCTTTGTCCCACACGGCCACTCACAACAGACGTGTGAACATGGAAAGAACCTGCGTGACCCAGCCTCTGCGAAGGCAGGCTGTGGCACAGCAGCCTCAAAGGCAGGCTGTGGCACAGCAAAAGGGCAGAGCAACCCTGCAAGGGGAGAGGGGAACCTGCGAGAGTCCAACGAGATGGGTTATTCATTCGTTGTACATTCTGCAATAAATCAGAAGAGAAGCCAAAACAAACTCCCAGTGGTTTCATTTCCATCCCTCCTCCTTTGGGAAAGCAGCTCTCCTGGAAAAGGAAAGCCTCGCTCTTTACTGATGGCAAATGTGCTCATGTGATACGCAGCCATCGTTCTTGCCCTGATTGCAGGGCCCCGCTTGTGACCCCGGCAGCAGGCAGCGAAGTGCAGGAGCAGCAGCGCACATCGGCACCCGCGGCAGGACAGGAAACCTCCGCGGAGCCGCCCTTCCTTCCTGCACGCCCCGGCCAAGTCCCACACCCCCGGGGCGGGCAGCTCACTCAGCACCGCAAACGCTGAACCAAGCACTCTGCAACTAAATTTAGAGCTTCTCATCTCACACAGCCACTTCGCAGAATCTCTGAAAAGCTGCCGCGGTTGTAAGTCAAAGCGCGAGCAACACATGGTAGGAAAACCACCCACATTTCTTCTTTCATAACATTTCTCTAATCCTGGACTTCACCTTGACCCAAAGGAAATGAGTGAGGCCCAGGCTGACACAGCCCGTTTGGACCCCTGAAGCCCTCTATTTAGTTCAGCATGTGCGAAGACCTACCAGCCTCTGAAACCGCAAAGCTGTGTCCGAGTGTTACAACATGCTGAAAGCCTGCAACAGTGAAGCTGACACAGCAAACGAGAGATTTTGGGAAAACATCTGGTCCCCCTGACGCAGGGAAGTTTCCCTGAAGAGAACCCAGATCTACACGTTTAACCCTGTATTCTCTTAGCTATTTTTTCTGTTAAAAAGATGAACAGAAAGGCAGCACAACCCCCTGCACATCACCTCTAGCCAGCAAACTTCAACACAGTTAGCTGTGGCCAAGAGTTTTTCTTCATAATGAATGTTGCATTTCTTGGAACTGCAGAAAGCCACCCATCCCTGGGAGCCACTTCTTCATGTGCCGGGTGAGGGATCGTGTTTGGGAATCTCCTATTGCCAGACCCAGCTCAAACAGGACTGACCTGCCAGGGACCTTTGGTCACAGCCACCTTCCTCCAGACCCTGCTGTGCAGAGCAGCCTTGCACAGGGTGCCTGGAAAGTGTTTGTTCTTCCCACCAGTAATAAAATCCCACCTAAACCAACCCCTGGAGCAGCCCCTCAGGCTGTGCCCTCCAGCCTCACACACGGCTCCAGGCACGAGCCTGAACGGATCCATTCACTGCGGCTCGAGGCTCCAACCCGTGGGGCTGTTGGCAGCACAGGGAACACCAGGTCCTGCTTGCATGGCAGACTGGCAACGTTCTCATTCCCCTCTTTATGATTTCTCTTTGCTTTACAATGGTATCATTTAGGATCTATTTTTATTCAAATCCCCAGTGAGAGCGATTGAGGTCTGTAAAGCCCAACTGGAAACTCTTTAGCTCAGCCAGGAGCATTACAGGCAAAAGTAAACAAGCTGTGAGGGTCTATTTTTCTTGGCTATTTACCCTACTGCTGTTAGGACTTAACAGGCAGACTGAACAGTTACATCTTTTTCCTATTCCAGCTTTTTCCAGGCTGATTTGCTAGATAATCCAAGAAGCAAGTCTCAGAGTTACCGTAATTAGGTGTACTCTGAACTCCCACCAGCTGACAGACACAAAGACACCATCAGCCAGAACAACAGCCGTGCCACTCGTGTTTGGTTGTTGCTTTTGTGTGTGAGTGTGCTGGGCACACTTCTTAATCACAGAATCTCAGGATGGTTTGGGTTGGAAGGGACCTTAAGGCCCATCTCATTCCACTCCCTGCCATGGGCAGGGACACCTCCCACTGTCCCAGGCCGCTCCAAGCCCTGTCCAACCTGGCCTTGGGCACTTGCAGGGGTCCTGAATGAGAGCTGCCTCATCTGTTGCATTTCTGTTCCCTAGACCAACCCTCCCTCTCCTCCTCCTGTACCTTCCTGCTGTTTTCCTGCAGCAGCAGCAGCCTGTTCCTGCCGTCAGCCCCCTCCTGTCTCCAAGAGTCACGCTCACAGCCCGAGCTGAACACAGCCCCGGCTGCCGTGGGAAGCTCAGAGCATCCAGGGTCAGCTGCAATTAAAACACTCCCAGTGTTCATGTGCAGGCCAGCTGTAATGGCAAGTGCTGTGACTATTTATCCAGTCTGTGCAAGTGTAAATCAGCCTTTCCTCACCTTTTCATTTTTTAAGGAAATCAACCCCTTCACCAGTATTCCTGGGAATCATTCATGTTTTAGCTGTCAGTAGTATGGAATTGAAAAAAATTATTGATCAGTAATAGAATTACCTGAGATCCTATGCAACCAATTGAGACAAGCTATAAAAATTCCCCAGCCCCACCCCACAGGAGACCAGCTGGTGGGCCCAGGACACTTCAGGGTACTGAGAAAGAGCCCACTGGGGTCTGATCAGATGTGGGAAGGACCAAACCACTCCCATGTTGAGGTCTGTGACAAAAGCCCCATCCCCGATAGGCAGCAGGGACAGCACAACTGCTCAGGGAAACCCCACAAAAATATTAAGGAGAAAGCCTGAGTTTGGGTTAAAGAGGAATAGGGGCAGCTTAGAATAAAGATCAGCTTTGCTAAAATAAAGAAGAAAGGCACCGCTTTCACCAAGCTTCTCTCCCGCCCCTTATTTGCATTTTCTGATGCCAGCTCCCTGCTACTGCATGGGAACGGTCGGACCAAGTGATGGATCTGCAGGTTTCTATGGTGATCAGCACAGAAATTGCCTGCCCAGCCGTGTGTGAAGGGAAGCATCCATGTCAGAAACTGCACATTGTATGGTGAGAGAAAACCCTGCTCTGGACTGGGGTGCTGGGGTTGTGCTGCAGAGGCCCAGAGCTTGCTCACTAACCTGGGGATGTCTGTGCAGGACAGTATGGGGAGGTGAGAACTCATAAGAGGACAAAAAACCCTAATGAAATACTAGCAATTGCCACTGAATAATTATACAACATCATTTAAAAATACTGATACGCACAAAGTACATAATATTTCTAAATATCTGAAATACCAATTTCCTCTTGTCCTGTCCCTGTTCCCTGGGAGCAGAGCCTGACCCCCACCCGGCTGCCCCCTCCTGTCAGGGAGTTGTGGAGAGTGAGAAGGTCCCCCCTGAGCCTCCTTTTCTCCAGGCTGAGCCCCTGCCAAAGGCACATCTGCCAAGAAAAGAAAGGGATTCAATTCCTGTGCTTGGTAACTGCTGATTGTATAACCCATGTAGAAGGTTCTGAGTTCATGTTCACTGTCCTTGTGAACTACAGCACAAATCCTTGTCTTTATAAAAGTGTTAGTTCCTTACAAACCTGTAAATGAGAAAGTGAGGGACAGAGGGTTGGTGAGGAAACCTCAAATCCCAACTGCCACACGCTTGAGGCAGAAGCACTGATTCCATCTATTCAGGCTATTCCCAAAAGGGAAGTCTGGATAATAAAAATGAGCACTGGCAACAGGACAAACCTCGTTAATCGATCCAGACTAAGCCACTGGCTGGCACTTTCCAGCTGAGAAACACCAAGTACCTTCCTCTTGGAAACCTTCCCCTGCGGCTGGGAAGGTGATGGGCTAACAACACGAGTTAATGCACTTACTCCCTTTAGGAATCAAACCTGGAACTTGTCAATTCAAGTACAACTTGGAGCAGGCACTGATTTAAAAAAAAAAAAAATTAAAAACCTCCACATGTTTTCTCTCAGTTTTTACCCAAACAAGCTCAGAAAAGCCAGCCAGTTTGGTGAAACATAAATGGAGAAACATAAATCCCAACTCCTAAGCATATTAGGGAACCAGCATGGCTGAGAAAAAGGACAGACTACACACACAATGATTTTCTTTTCCGANCGGAGCCACCGCCCGCAGCGGCAGCTTCTGGAGTTCTGATGTGCTGCCCAGCAAGCTCCGCTCAAAGAACCAGAATCTCCTGACACCAACGTTTTACAAGAGTTTTGCAGCCAGCACGGCTGCAGGGACACACGTGGGAGCCTGATGTTAGAGAGCTGTNAAGTCAGTTCCTGCAGCTCCCAAGGCTGAATGCAGCAGCTGCAAACCCCGAAAGCAGCTGCTCCGCGACCCCCTCGAGGCTGGGCAGGCGCTGGGGCCGGCCCTGCGCACGACCCCCGGCCCGGCCTGGCTTTCCCGGGGCTCTCGGAGCGCCGCTCGCTCTCCCGGGGCCCCGCGGTGCTCCCAGCCCGGTACCGGGAGCTCTGAGCCCCGGGAACACCGCACGGTGCCCTGAGTGGTCAGACGGGCTCCGGAGCCACCACCCGCTCTCGCAGGGCCCCTCGGAGCCTCCCAGCCCGGTACCGGGAGCTCTGAGCCCCGGGGACACCGCACGGTGCCCTGAGCGGCCGGACGGGCTCTGGAGCCACCGCTCGCTCTCCCGGGGCCCCGCGGTGCTCCCAGCCCGGTACCGGGAGCTCTGAGCCCCGGGAACACCGCACGGTGCCCTGAGTGGTCAGACGGGCTCCGGAGCCACCACCCGCTCTCGCAGGGCCCCTCGGAGCCTCCCAGCCCGGTACCGGGAGCTCTGAGCCCCGGGGACACCGCACGGTGCCCTGAGCGGCCGGACGGGCTCTGGAGCCACCGCTCGCTCTCCCGGGGCCCCGCGGTGCTCCCAGCCCGGTACCGGGAGCTCTGAGCCCCGGGAACACCGCACGGTGCCCTGAGTGGTCAGACGGGCTCCGGAGCCACCACCCGCTCTCGCAGGGCCCCTCGGAGCCTCCCAGCCCGGTACCGGGAGCTCTGAGCCCCGGGGACACCGCACGGTGCCCTGAGCGGCCGGACGGGCTCTGGAGCCACCGCTCGCTCTCCCGGGGCCCCGCGGTGCTCCCAGCCCGGTACCGGGAGCTCTGAGCCCCGGGAACACCGCACGGTGCCCTGAGTGGTCAGACGGGCTCCGGAGCCACCACCCGCTCTCGCAGGGCCCCTCGGAGCCTCCCAGCCCGGTACCGGGAGCTCTGAGCCCCGGGGACACCGCACGGTGCCCTGAGCGGCCGGACGGGCTCTGGAGCCACCGCTCGCTCTCCCGGGGCCCCGCGGTGCTCCCAGCCCGGTACCGGGAGCTCTGAGCTCCGGACAGCACCGCACGGTGCCCTGAGAGGCCGGACGGGCTCCGGAGCCACCGCCCGCAGCGGCAGCTTCTGGAGTTCTGATGTGCTGCCCAGCAAGCTCCGCTCAAAGAACCAGAATCTCCTGACACCAACGTTTTACAAGAGTTTTGCAGCCAGCACGGCTGCAGGGACACACGTGGGAGCCTGATGTTAGAGAGCTGGGTGCTGCGAACACCCGAGCGCAGGAAATCAGCTCTGGGAAACCTGGGAGCTCAGAGCAAAACCCGAGCGAGGGCCGGAGCACCAGCCCTGCTCACTCAGACATGCCTAAAAACACACAGAAGAGGCATGTATTCAACATGATCAACAAAGAGTAGGAATTAGTAGCCCATAAACAATAAATATATAAAGGTATTTAGCATTATGTTACAAATAATTCAATAACCATGAACATTTTAAGAGCCAAAGGGAAGTCAGCAGCATGGTGACTGCTTCTCATCGGAGCAAACCCTTTTAGTAACTTAAACCCTAAACATTAATTAGCATTTATTGCTTAAAACTAGAGTTTGTAAGTTCCCTCACTTTAGCACAAAGCCTGAGGACCACAGGTCCCAGCCAGGCAAGGGCACTGCAATTCATTCACTGGGTTATGTTTCAGATGAGGCAGAGCTGCTGTCACACAGCACCTGTTCTACACCCCGTGACATGAGCAGGGACCGAAACGACAGTGATTGGAAATGGACACTGTTGATAACCCTTGTGTAAACCCCGAGCCAGCCATTCAGCACCGCTGTTCCCTCATCCTCCGCTCTGCCTGGGCTGTGCCCTGGCTCCGGGGACACTTCTGCAGCCCCGGCCCCGAGGGGTGTCACAGGAACCGAGGGGGCTGCATTTACCCACCCCAGGTTCAGCCATACAGTGGCCTTCCTTCTCAGCACCCCCAAATGCAACTGCAACCTTTGTACTTATTTCTGCCGGGGTAGAATTGGAGGAAGCAGAACTGTGCGCGTGTGAAGGGGGAGAGCTGAGGAAGCTGAGAACAGAGAAGTGTCCCGAGGTCTTCAGCCGCTGCCCTTGCACAGCTGCAGGGAGGGGGCAGAGAGCGGAGGAGGGAGCGGAGCGGGACCCGCACGGGGCGAGCGGCGGCGCTGCCGGGAGCGCTGGGGCCGCACAGCTCCGTGCCCCCGCAAACCTGCGCGAAGCTCTCCGTGCCGAGCACCGACTGCCCAGAGCACAGCCCCGGGGGCTGAGCCTCAGCTGGCTCTGACCATCAGCTGCAGGCTCCGAGGGGACACCCCTGTGCCTGCTGGCAGAGCTGTCCTGTTCCGTCCGGAGCAGTTCTGCCCTCCCAGAGCCCCAGCCCAGCGGCCAGAGCTGATCCCAGCCTTGCTGGAAACCCATCCTCGGGGAAACATTAACTTCCCATCGCTGCGAAACAAGAGACTGGCGTAGTGTCTTCCAGGGAGAGTCTGCATAAATCAAAATCTGATTATGCTACATTTTGAATGCTAGATTTTCCACAAGATGGTGAAGCACAGTGATATATAATCTGTTTTGCATTGAATTAATTGAAATAAATTACCATAATCCTCCCTGAGTCCTGCAATCACTGTTTTTCAGATTGAACCTTTCCTAAGGGTTTAAAAAAAAAATATTTGCTTTTTCCATAAGGGTAGTTATTAGACTTAAAAATAATAGCTGCCCTTGGAAGAAAGCTCAGCCCCAGCTGAGTACATACCTCGTTACCTGCTGGCTCAGCCCTTTGTTAATTTGATAAGTGCTGTGATGTACCACCACAAAAGCCCGTTTTGAAGTCAGTGTGTTTCATCTTCCAAAGAGATTGATTTGAAATTGACCCCGTTTCAAGTGACTAAAAATTGTAAGAGTTTCTAATTAATTCAATTTCGAGCCTGCTCACATCATATGTTTGCTGTTCAACCTCTGGATCCCAGAGAGTATATCCAGTTTTCTTCAGAGTGGAGGGTGGGGCCACTCAAAGGAACTCATCCTTCCTTCTGCAAAGTTCCTGCAGTCTAGTGCTTGCACGAAGGCAACGCAGCAGTCTTGCTTCCTGAAGTATAGAGCTGAAAATTGTGAGTTTTTTTAATTTTGGAGCATGCACGTCTCCATCTGTGTGACCACACACCCCTGCAGTGACCCACAGACTCTGAGGCTCACAAAGCTCCTGAGTGCAGAGGAGGCAGCAGGGCAGGAGGGAAAGGCAAACTCAGGGCACCTTTGTTCTCCCTCCAGTTCTGACATAGTTCAGGGGCTTATGTAGCTCTTGGCAGCCACTGAAAAATCAAAAAAATAAAGTGACGGTTCTGTGTAACTTCTGCTCTTTGATTCAGCACCGAGCAGCTGCAGAGAGCGTGTTTGGGATGCAGCCTCCATCCCTGCCCCGAGCTGGTGTGGATGTCCCTCGGGGCTGCTCCAGCTGCTCGTCCCACTGGGCTTTGCCACAGCCCTCTCAGGGCACACAGCTCTAAACCCTTCTCTTCCTGGCTGGCCACTACTGCAAGTGTTCCCCAGGATCTCTGTCTTTTACAACAATCATATTAAAAAAAAATTATAATACACACGTTGGTATTTCAAGGTAGATTCACACAATTTACATAAACTCAGTGTCACCTCAGGCTAAAAAACACTCATAGAAAGGGGGAAAAAATAAATGAAAATTTACACTGTAGACATCTGAGAATTCAGCTGAAGGCACAGGGGAAGGAAGGCTTTCTAAAGAAATTACAACTTTTTAAAAGAAAAAAAAATCACACTACTAGGTGCATGGGAAATATTTAAAATCAGGCTGTGGTTAAATTTGCTTAAATAAGGCTCTGGGGGCTTTCAATGGGGTTATAAAAGAATGGAGAATTAGGGACACATCCACAGAATCTGAGAATATGTCAAGTTCAAATTCAAACAGTATTAAGTCAGTGCACAAACACAACTTCAGTCATGAATTTATACTAATGATTCTATTGTAGGCACTGGGGACACCTAATACATTTGTTTAGGTGTGTTTACATCCTGGAGTAACACAGTTTATGTCTCCATATGAGTATGCACAAACACGTTTCCCAAATGAACCCCAGTTCCTCATCAGTTAATTGCTGTTAACTACCGAGTGCTCAAACCCCGAGCGATGACTCGGTGCCTCCCCTCACCTGGAACAGCAGCCACAGCGCACACTGAGCAACCCCGGGCTCCCAGAGCCTGTGAGGAGCCCGGCAATGTCTGTCCCTGAGCTCTCAGTAGTTCATCAGGCGGGTTTGGCTCCATGTCCCCGTGACAAGGACACAGAGGTGACACCAGCCTGGCCTCCCTCGCAGACAGAGCTGCCCACAGACCGGACAGGTCGGACAGGCCAAGGCCCCACACCTTTAACCACCACGGGGACCTTCTGGTTTAGCAGTGCTGGGAACCAACCTGTGCCAGGTCAGAAGTGCTTGAAGAGAATCCAGAGAACTCTTTTTAGGTGCTTATAATTGGCTAAATAAACACACACCTAAATTTCTATGGTACTGGTCTGATACTCAGCGAGTGCAGGCACACAGTTCCTCATCTTCTATGCCAGAAGTAGAAAAATGTGGATGTTTCCCAAACTGTGGATACCAGATACAACTTTGTACGTATGCATAAATATTTATGCTCAGCAATCTGTAACTGTCACTGCAGAGGCTGAAGTACAGTAATACTGTAAGGGAATAAATGCCTCAGTATCTGTGAGCTCTAACTCACTCCAGGCTGACCCAGTTCTTTTGGAAATAATATTTTCCAAGCTGTTTCTCTGCTGAGAGTCCAGGCCTTGGAAATACCTTAAACATACAGTGTTCTCCCTAAACTTTATTGCAAAAATATGTGGAGACATGGCATGTGTTTCTGGAATCTGGGCAGCTTGTGCTATACAGCAACTCAGATGTGAATCTCCTCTCTATTTTTACCTTTAATTAAAGGAAAAACCCAGAGATCCAACAACCAAAGGGAAAGCAAAACCCACACTAAAACAAACATAACATTTGAAACACAAAACCCAGAAGAAAATAGACAGCCAATCTGGGAAGCAGCAGAGTATCCCAAAAAGAAGGGAAATGAAGATTGCAAACACTGGAAACTCAATTACTCAAGCACTTTGTTAGCATGCTTTCATCTTAACTTTGGTGATCATCAGTAAACTTGGCAGCAAACCCCCCATATGCAGTGGAGGTAGGAGATAGTGCTGTAGTTCATTCAAGGGATAAAATCATCACCCATCTCATCCTTGAGCACACACAGCTCCCAACTCCCCTGAGTCACAGGGCAACAATCAGCACTACAAAGTTCCACATGGCTTAAAAGAGATTTTGGTGATTAGTGGTGTAGGGAAGCTCAGCCTAAACATCAAACTCATCCCTGGTGGAGAACACACACTGTACAAATGGTATTTGCACTCTTGAATCTGCTTAGCAATGAAAGGAGGGAAAAAACCAGTAAATCCATAACACACACACACAGAAGGGTGTTTTATACCCAGAACAGAATGGAGCCCATCTTCTCCCAGCTCCCCCAGCCCCCAGCAGCACATCCTGCTCCCAGCCCTGCCACAGCCGTGTCTGGCATTTGGGGAACCTGGCACTGTGTGTCCTGCTTCCAGCCCCACCCCACAAACCACCCCGCAGTCCTCCAAGGCACATCCCCACCCTGCCCAGCCAGGATCTCATCAGTCCTACGCTGCTCCTGGATCACTTCTGTCTGTCTCCTCTCCATGCAGGCGAGGTGCAGAGTTTCATACACCCAATGTCCTGGATGTGTCTGTACCAATCCCCAAAGTTACTTTTGTTACAGACATAGAAAACCCCAGAACACACGCTCAGCCCCAGCTCACCCCAGGAGCCCAAAGCAGCTCACCTGGGGAACACACCACAACCCAGCAGAGGAATTAAACACAAGGCACATTTTGTGTTTTTAAGGACCACAGAAATGTGCAGATTTGATCTCCAAAATGTATCTATTTCATGCTTCTCCACAAAGTGTTTTTGGAATATCTGCAGGGACTTCTCTTTCAAGCTACCTCTCTGGACAAGAGCAGATACAACACACGTCCCCTCGACTGCTGAAACTGGGATAACTGTAGGAACACTACAGAAACAAAGAATTATATGAATGTACCCACAAATGAGAAACTGGGAAGGGACATCTGCCATAAATACTGACCTGTACCTTTTGCAATACCTGATTCAGAGGAAAAGCCAGCCAACTTGGGTTTCAGATTCATTTTCACCCGAAAGTCCATTTACAACCATCCCCAAAAGCAACCTAAAACGTCCCCTTTGACCCTAGTGTAACAAATTAACACAACTGTATCAAAAGGCAAAAACTTCAGCAGTTTTTTGACCATTCTGCCCAGTCTCGTTGCTGCAGCATTTCTTGCACAATCATTATCAGTCTGTCAAGCAGAGGAGAGACATCTGGGATCTGTCTGTACCTGAACATCAAATCTATTAACCGAGCACTTTTTATCATGTTCCCTTACAGAACTTTGTAGAAATAAATGGGGTTTACATCATTGAAGCTGAAGTTACGTGTCAGGCACCATTTTCCTAAAAATCTCTCTCTGTCAAAGACTTCAAAACAAAGCTATGGCTTCTTGATCAGGCTGCTCTTCACCCAAACCTCCAAAAGACCCAAGACTGCCAAAACTAAAAATAGAGTCAATACAGAACAGCTACTTTCAATTTTTTAAGACTCACTTGAATGACTTGCAAGTTCTGGTTAACTGACTTCTAATTTTACAGTGGTTTATGTAGGACCTGGGACTGGCTGGACAGTGCAGATTAAGGATTTACTTTGAGTACTTGCTTTATGCACAACGTGTCACCTCTGGCATGGACAGCAGCAAAGCAGCCCTGGTCTTTGTTGGAGCAGTTGTACCCTTCAGAAATTCAAAGCAGCCACAGAGAACATGTGGTGGCTGTTCTGGAGCTCTCTGCGGGAACATCTCCGCTCATCACCACTGACCAGGTTTTGTTGGGGGTTCCTTCAGCACCACAAGGACTGTTCCATAAGGAATGCTCCAGGACTGAGATCACTGAGGTGAGATCATCTGTGGAAAGGGAGGAATTCAGATTCCAGCCCCAGTGAAGTCAGATACACACACACACACACACACAGAGACTCTTACCTGGGAAACACAGCAAGATTTTTGATTACAGACCAACAAACTCTACACAAATTAAGACACAAAATGAACAAAAAACCCCCAACCCCCAACACATGCAGCCCCAGCAACACACTTGCACTCCACTTCTCATCACTACAACTCACTCCAGTCTCTTTTGCTTTTTACACTAAAAGTTTGTGCTCAGATCCCTCTCACCTGCTGCACACACAGCCACCAAAGACTGTCAGCTCCAAACACAAAGTTCTCCAATTTGGGCAGATGCTGGATTCCTGCAGAAACGAGGTTCTAAAACACTGCTGTAGCAGTGTGACAGGAAGGAGAATCTTTGACACACACACTTTGCATGGGGCTGTAAACACTGCAGGAACAGGCTGTAAGCTGTGAACAGCAATATTTAAAACCATTTCCCCTTGGAACTGAGCTCACACACGTTTGTTTCTAGAGCCAGTCTCAGCTCTCAGCAGAACATGAACAGCTGTGCCCAAGGGTACAGTGAGGGCTCACTCAGAAGAGCGTTGGGGCTGCTGGACAAACCTGGACAGGGACAGAGCTCCCGCTGGCAGCAGCGCTCCAGCCGTTTGCCACTGACCTCGTGGGAGGTGTCCACGCACTCCACGCACGTGTGCCACTCCTTTCAGCGCAAAGCTCTGAGAGAACACGCGAGCTTCTGCATTTTGTCACTCCTCGAGGAAACCTGACCCCGAACAACACCTGCACACAATGAGTACCCAAGTGAGGAAGTCATAAAGAGCCAGCTGCCCTTTATTTAAAATGCCCTTTGCAAACAACTTGCCGTACATTCTTTTGAGAGAAGCAGAACCGCCAGGATCCCACAGCCACAGAACTCCCCATCAGCTCCAGCACCACCAGACCGACAAATCCTGAGCATGGTGTTGAGCAGGAGCAGCCTCGGTGCCCGGGCTGGGAGCACGGCACGGTTACAGTCACGGACGCCGGGATGCCTCACACGCTGTCTTGCAACACAACAAGCTCGCATTTTTAAAAATACAATCATTATGTACAGCAAAATATGTGGTCACAAGACCAGCCTTAAACCGAGGCCTTGTTTACACAACTTCTGCGATGTCAGGAAGTATTTTGGCCGGGAATGTAACTTTTTCTTCCAAAACAAGTAAATATTTGCAATTGTCACTGTGAAAAGAGTGATATACCACCTCTGTATTGACATGGGTGTAACATATTCCCACAGGGAAAAGGAATAAAGAGTACCTTTATATTGATACAACATTTCCCTCAAGTGTCGAAGCTAATATAGCTTTCATCACTCAGTCAAGTTAAAGCAGGATGATTTTTTTTCAGATTTTTATAGACAAGGCCTATGTTTAACAAGCACCAAAACACTTCAGAGTATTTGGAAGATCAGACTACTGAGCTCTACACTTTGTACTGTCCTCACCAGTCACAGAGAACACTGAATGCCTAAATACATTCAAAACCCTGATCAGACAGTGCCATGGCTGCTTAAATGCTTCACTGTTTAACGAATACACCTTTTTGGCCAGAACCAGGACGTGGCACAGAAAGGCCCAGCACAACAGGGAGCTGAGCTGGCTGCCAGGCTGAGCAAAGCTGGACTGGGTGTGCTACAAACACCCACTTTGGCCTTGCTCCTCCAGCACAGCTCAGGCACTGGGGAGCCAGAGGCACTGGGGAACGGGAGGGATCTGCTGTGTCCTGGCAGGGCACAATCAATAAATAAATACCTGCTTTTATCTCGCAGATCAAGCTGCTGCCAACGCGCTGATCCAGAGCGAGGCCTGTTGGGTGCTAAAAACTGCACATTCCCATTGGATTTAAGGCAAAATCGAACCATGGCAGTAACTGAGACGTAAATTTATTTTTCTTTTTAACATCAGACATGCAGTTTGTAGGCTGCAGATGTGGCAGCAGTCAAGCTTCCTTAGCTGTCAGTGCAGTACTTGGGTTAGAAGAAACCCCTTCTGTCAGTGTTATTCCCCCGTTTTCCTAGCATGGGAGTCCTCTGGCTTCTAAGGAGTTTTTAGGAATTTCTGGAAGATGAGCTGTAATGACGTTTTCAATTTTCACTTAAAAAGGGGGGGTAAATTAATGTATCTTTTCCAGGGAGACCCCAGGCAGCAGCGAGGGACCAGCACCGGGGTTGCCTTCTCCAGCCCCCAGTTTTTCACTGTGTTGTGTCACTGAGGCTGACACAGCCCCCACAGAACCCCACTGCACCGAACAGGTCCTCGCTGGAAGGAGACAGTGAGCTCAGGAGGACGAACAGCTTTCAGTATACATATATAATATATAATCGTTCACACGAAAAAAGAAAGTACTTGACATTACTACAAAAAGTATCCAATTCTGACTAAAGCACAAATGACAATTTTCATTTAAATCAGTGGGATTTCAAAACGTTTTCCTGCTTAAAAAAGGAGAAATGACCAGATTCACAGAGGAATCATGGCAGTTACTTTTCAATTGGCCTGATTAAAGATCCCTTTACGCATCATTGCTCAGCCTTTGTTTTTGAGATGTAAGATAATTTCAAGACTTCTTGGGATAGGGGGGAGAAGGAAAGGGAGAGTTGCAGGTTTTGTGTGCAGACCTTTAAAGAAGGGGCAAAGAGAGGAAGAAAACAGGTGAACAAGCTCCTTGGATGTTCCAAGGGATGGGAGACGCAAGTCTCCTCCCACCCCAGCCCCTCTGCAAACCAGAAAACTAAAAGGTCTGGTTTATAATTTTAAAGCGATAATGCAATGAGACTAAAAACTTAAATTTCATAAATAAGTGGCCTTTAGAACTTGACCCCAATAAACCATGCTGCTTCCAGGAGGGAAAAAGGGCCCAGTCTTACAGGGCCTGTTGCAGTAAGCCCACACCACCTTCCTAAAGCTGCCTCCGAGCACAGCCTTCTTCTCACAAGTTGGCATCACACTGGGCCAGGACCTGAATACAAGCAAAAACCTGCATCAAAAATGACTAAATATTAGGTAAAACAGCAGTCTTGTGGTTTGCCTTTTTTTAACCACTGTTCTTAGCTAAATCGACCCCTCTACCTTTGACCGCTATTGAGATATGAATCAGGATTAAGAGCCTGTGTGCAAGTCAGTGTTTCATGTGATACATAACAATGCACAAAGTTGTTTTCTAAAAAACAGCATCTGTATTAAAATTCTTAAAATGGATAGACATCTCTTCAATGCATGTCCGCAATTAAAATGACAGTTGTTCGAATTTTCTTGGTACATCACAACGATAAGATTTCCTTCTTTGCTGGCTGGAGGTACATCCCACGACAAAATCAAAGGGAAACAGAACCAAAAAAAAAGAAAAGAAAAAAAAAAAGAAAAACCCCCCCCCCCAAAATCCCAAAAGGCTAAATTCTTGTAAATTTGAAGTAAATGAAGCCCGAACTTGCAAGACATGGAAATAACAGTTAAAAGGCTCAGATTGAAATAAGAAATAAATTCCACTAACAATAGGCCCTTTTGTCCTGGCTTGCTCCGTGTGATTACTGCAAGGAAACTGTTAAGTAGTTTTTGGAGTAGTAGATAATGGGATTCTGTGGAGCTTTCACAGGTTGGCACCGGCTGGAACAGCTGAGTTTTGAAGGCACTCTACAGACACAGGGCTGCTGTTGGCCCTGCATCACTCATGGGAAGTCTTTGCACTTGAGAGAGAGCTAGTCATCAAAATCAGGTATTGCCAACCCAAACCCAAAACCCCTCGGCACAAAAAGCACCACCGCCCCCCCGCCAAAGGAAAAACCAAAACCACAACGAAATCACACACACACGCACGCCTAAAAAATTGTGCAGATTTGTAACATTTTCACAGCTGATTTAAAAAAAAAAAAAAAAACAAATAAAACAAAACCAGGAGAAAAACCACCACGCTACCACTCTCCTGCAAACTCCCATCCGATACAGCAGGTAAACAAAATAGAGCATTTTTCCAGGGATATCGGCAGCGCTGCCCGGCGCCCCGTGCCTGGCAGCACCGTTCGGGTCACAGTCCCAGTTCCATGTGCAACTCTCCGGGCGGGACGGGACGGCCCCGCACCGCCGCCCGCTTGCATAGAGACCGCGGGGAGCGGCGCCGGGACGGGGGGCCCGCACCCCGGGGCTGTCCTGGGCAC